>BJCM01211558.1:2500-17685 GCA_018326385.1 Flaveria bidentis
TGAATTTCAATCTTTTAAGTGTTTCACAAATATGCGATAAATCATATTCTACTTTATTGATGACTCTTTTTGTTATATCTTAAAGCCAGGATTTCAGATTAGCAAGGAGTGGGTTGTTATTAAAGTTGTTTGTGATAGAGATGTCTACAAACTAGACATGTCTCATGTTGATCCGTCTATAGAAACAACCGGTCTCATTGCTCGTGCATCTAATGATGAAATCCATCTTTGGCATAGATGTCTCGGTCATTCAAACTTCAAGAACATGAACAAGCTTGCAACAGGAATTCATGTTATTGGAATTCCTTCAAAGAAGTTCACAACATCAGACCTCTGCAAAGCATATTTGAAGGAAAAACAACATAGAGCATCTTATAAGACCAAACAAATAAACTTAAATTCAATACCATTACAAATGTTACACATGGATCTATTTGGTCCTGTAAACATAGAAAGCTTTAGGAAGAAATCGTATTGTTTAGTCATCATTGATGATTATACACGATTTTCTTGGGTTTTCTTTCTTCATGCAAAAACTAAAACAGCTGAATTTTTAAAAGAGTTTATCATTAAAGTAGAAAATCAATTAGATCAAAAACTTAGAATAATTAGAAGTGATAATGGAACCAAATTTAAAAATGCTAATATTGACAGTTTTTGTGCAGAAAAAGGAATAGTTTATCAGTTCAGTGCTCCTCGAACTCCACAAAAAAACAAAGTTGTAGAAAGGAAAAACAGAACATTGATTGAAGCAGCTCGTGCAATGTTAGCTGATGCAATGATTCCTATCACCTTCTAGGATGAAGCCATATCAACTATTTGTTTCATTCAAACTCATACTCTGTTGGTTAAAGACAAACAAAAAACTCCTTATGAGTTAATGTTTGGCAGGAAACCCAATATTGATTTTCTTAAATCTTTTGGATGTCCTGTTTTGATTTAAATTCAAAAGACCATCTAGGAAAATTTGATTCAAAGTCTGATGATGGATTCTTTCTTGGATATTCGTCCGCTTTGAAAGTGTATAGAGTTTATAACTCTAAGACGAATGTTATCATTGAAATATTCAATGTTAAATTCCTTGAAAATTCTTTTCAATCAGTTGCAAATGGTCCAAAGTGGTTATTTGATTTAGACTCATTAACAAACTCATTTAATTCTAATCTGTTTGAATATTCATGTGTCAATAGGAAATAAGCAGGAGATCTTGGAAATTTCAGTGAAGATTCTGATTCTGATGATATGGATGATACAAGCCCAGATTATCCATTTTTCTCTTTTGCAAGAGACCCTCTATTCTATACAACTCATGAACAACAAAATCCTAAGCATCAACAAGTTCCTGAAGATTCTGATGTTTCTCAACCTATTCCTAATGATGGACTAGAAATTCACCATCCTGAGTCTAGAACTTCATCTGTATCCAGAGATATAGATGACAAGTTTGATTACTTTGTCAATTCTCCAACTCAAGTTCCGAATTTCATTCCACATTCTTTAACTCTTTTGCGCTAGCTCTCCGACCTGAACCAAACCAATATGGATGTCAATGTTCAACAAGACGAGATTCCAACAACTCGTATTCACAAGAAACATCCCATCTCTCATATTATTGGTCCTTTGAATGAAAGAACAATGCGAAGTCACTCTAAACGAGCAAATCTTTGCTTGTACTCATGTTTTCTTTCTCAAATTGTCACTAAAAACATTATTGAAGCATTGATGATAATAGTTGGATTGAAACAATGCAAGAGGAATTACTACAATTCAAAAAACAAGAAGTGTGGAAACTGGTGGATTTGCCTGAAGAAGAGAATGCCATTGGCATAAAATGGTTATTCAAAAACAAATCAGATGATAGAGAAATAATCATTTGAAACAAAGCTTGATTAGTAGCTCAAGGATACACTCAGGAGGAAGGAATAGATTATGATGAAGTGTTTGCTCGAGTTGCAAGACTAGAAGCAATTCGGGTCTTTCTGGCATATGCTTCTTATATGAAATTCAAAGTTTATCAAATGGACGTTAAGGGTGCAATTTTGTATGGACCAATCACCGATGATGTGTATGTTAAGCAACCTCAAGGTTTTGAAGATGTTGAATTTCCTCATCGTGTATACAAGCTTAGCAAAGCTCTATACATCAAGCCCTAAGAATCTAGTATGAAACAATCAAGAAAGATACATTTGATCTTCTTTGTGTACAAGTTTATGTGGATGATATCATTTTTGGATCAAAGAGTCAAAAACTTTGCTTAGAATTTGAAGAAATCATGAAATCACATTTCCAGATGAGTTCTATGGGAGATATCAATTTCTTTCTTGGATTGCAAGTTACACAGTCTGCAGATGGCATCTTCATCAATCAAGAGAAGTTTTGTTGATAAACTATTAATGAAATTCAAGCTGCAAGATTGTCATTCCATCAAAACTCCAACTGACATAAACACCAAGATTGATCCTGATCCAAAAGGAAAATCAATAGACCAAACATTATATAGATCTATGATTGAATCTTTGATGTATTTAACTGCATCTAAACTTGACATAATGTATGTTGTTTGTTTCTGTGCCAGGTATCAATCAGACCCGAAGGAATCTCACCTTATCGCTGTCAAACGCATATTTAGATATGTCAAAGGAAAACTAGCTCTAGGGTTATGGTATCCTTACGAAGGAAACTTCGAGTTACATAGATATACTGATAGTGATTATGGGGGATGTTGACAAGATAGAAAATCTACCACGGGTGGTTGTCAGTTTTTGGGTCCTCGATTAGTCTCATGGCAATGTAAGAAACATACAAACGTCTCAGTCTCAACTACAGAAGCTGAGTACATTGTTGCATCAGTAGATTGTTCTCAAATCCTTTGGTTGCAAAATCAATTACTAGATTATGGGTTCAATTTTCTTAAAACTCCTATTTATATTGATAACACTGTTGCTATGTTTATTACAACTAATCGTGTCCAACATTCTAAAACAAAACATATCGAAATTCGATATCATCTTCACAGAGACAACTCTGAAAAACTTTTAATCATTTTGATTTAGATATCAACTGACAAACAGTTGGCTGACCTGTTTACCAAAGCTTTCTTACTAGGAAGGTTTGAGTATCTAGTTGGTTTTATTAATCATGTTGAAAACTAATTTTTCTTTATCAAAATGAAAATAACCCTCCCTCATTTTCATAATCAAATCAATATTTAAACAGTCAAAGTTAACTGGCTGATTATGTATATTGTGTGTGTTTGTTAAATGAAAAAGAAAATACAACATCAGAAAATTGAAAAAACAAAAGAGAAAATTATAAAATGAAAATACAAAAATATAGTTTAGTTGTTATATTTTTTTATGATTGAATCTGCCATTGCAATATGTGAGAAATGATAGTACATCAGTTTTAATCAGTTGCATACTTCACTCGCTCATAAAGTCTGGTGTGATCAACTATGATTGCAGGCAAGATCATGTAATTATACTAAAAAAAGGATATTCTTGTGATTAAACAAAATTATCTATGCATTTGTGTGTGTCCATCTTTATTCTAGTGAGTAGTATTGACTTATCTGCTTGATTGCTTGTAAGTCACAATCTCACACCTGATGATAATATGAATAACCATGAGATTTGTTTGCTGCATCTATTCAAGTCTCTATTATGAGTTATCATAGACCTGAAATGATGAGGTATCCTTTGTTGTAAGTCATTACAGGCCTGGATATTCTCACCTGATGCATAAGATGCCAATGTGCACAATCCTTTCAAAAGTCCAAAATGGATGCCCTATGATTCTTATGAATCATCTATATCTATTTCTTTATGAAATGGATTCGGGGATTACTTAATGGCTTGTCCATTGTGGTTTCTCGGATATCAACTAGTTTAACCATGATGATTCTCTCATTGACCTGAACATGAGATCTGGTTATACATATATGATAGGTTTTCTAAGTTGAGTAAAAGTTCTTGCTTGCATACCTTGATGAGGGTCGGACTCTCTAAGTCTAAGTGTGGATTACATAATGTCATATCTAATCCAACCTTAATAAATCCAAGAATTGAAAAAGTAAGTGTACTGATTCTTTTGCCAAAGTAGTCATTGTCTGTCCTTAGATCTTGTGTCTCCTTTTCTATGGTAACACTGATCTGGAACACACTTGATCAGGATTTAATCATTGTCTATGACTATCCATAATTTCTTTATTTCAATGTGCTGATTATTAACTGATATGATCTCACTGCAGGCATGTGATTCAATGTGTAGAATTTTGTTCCGCTTTATTTTTATTTTTGATGATTTTATGTGTGTTGGCATGTTAATAATGACTAGTTTTACTTCAACTTTCAATTTTTATAAACTTCTAAGTTTGTAAACTTAAAATTTTAGGGGGAGTAAAGATGAAAAAGAGAATATCAAAATAAATGTTTGGATGAAAAAGGATGAAACCAAAATACTCAAGCTAGTATGTGTTTGATATGTTTACAAATGAACCTAAAAACAATAATTTTCAAATTGATTTAGAATGTGGAAAAGCTTCTTGCAGAGTATTGAGAGTGTTTGTATTTTTTTGAAAATTTTGAGACTAAAATGACGAGAAAATAATTAAAAATATAATGGTTAAAATGTCAAAATTTAGTCAAAAAGTCAAAGTTTTGGTCAAATAACAAAGTCTTAGTCATTATTCAATATTTGACCAAAGTTGAAAATTTTTATGAAGAACAGTGAAATTTATCAAAATTACGGTTTGAATGAATTTTGTGTGAAAAATTTGTCAAGTGTTACACATATGGATGTCTCATATGCCTAAACAGTGACCATAAGTCTAAGTTTAGGCACATGATGAATTTTCAATTTTATGATAATTGTTGGATGTTTTGAGTCATCCTCATGTGCCTAAATAGTGGTCATAAGTCTGAAAATCTTGTTTAAGTGTTGGGTCTTTGCACAAGCTCATGCTCCTAACCAGTACTAGACGTTTCATATTGAAAATAAAACAAAGTGTTAGGCGTTTTAGACAAGGTCATGCACCTGAACAGTGCTCATGCGCCTAAACAGTGCTCATGCGCCTGAACAATGCAAATGAGCCTAAACTCCTTGACCAAAATTTGACGAAGTGCAACTCATGCGTCAAAGGTTCATACACCTGAATAGGGGTAATACGCCTGTATAGTGCTAATGCGCCTAAACCTCATGCATCTCAACAGTGGTCATGCGCCAAAATAGTTGTAATGCGTCTAAGGGCTTTTACACTTATATAAATTCAACACTTGCACAGATTTCATCTCATTCGAACATTTCACTTTCATATTCTCTCTGTTCTTATTCTCACTTACTTGACACACTCAATACTCATTGATTACTTCGTTTATCTAAGATTGATTGATATTCTAAGGTAATATCAGTTATTACAATCAACATATTGAGATTATTTCATCAAATCAGTGTTCATTATCATCAAAATCATTCGGACGTTTGAACCCTATTTAGGCGTTCAAACCCTAAAACTTGAATGAATCTGAAATTGGTGTTTGATTGTGATTGTTTGTTAACAATGGAACCTGAAATTGTTAATGACACTAGATTGCGACTTATTTAACATCATGAAAACCAAATTTTCATCGGAAAAGTTTTTGAAGATTCAATGTTCATTGGTGTAAAAATAATAATATAATAATAAACTTGAAATGAATCGACAAATGGTATTTTCAACAAATATTGTTTGTTATTCATTAAAATTCAACTTGTATGTTCTAACCAACTAGAAACAAATTACTTAATTGCTGGTATATCTTAAAATTTGATTGAATCATTAACAACAACAAGTTCAAAACTTTGATTTTTTTTAAAATGATCAAATTTTAAAATATAAAATTCTGTTAAGTATACACAAAATTTAGTGAAGGAATTTTATATTTTTACAAGTTTGACAAAAACTTAATTGAGTTCAAAACCTTCATACTAATTCATGTTTCTTTGTGATTGACAAATAAATACATTAAAATTTGAGCCAAAGCACAATGTGGTTGCTTTTCTAGATAAAGATGTTAGAGAAGCTACTGGCTATGAAGAGATGATCAGATTCCTTCTGAGGACTAAGTATGTATTTGCCATGTGTGCACGCCCAGCTATTAATGCTATATTGAAAAAAAGGTTTTGGAGAACAAATGAGGTTGAAAGAGATGAAGAAGGACATAAAGCGTTAAGAGGTTTTGCTTCAATCAGATTTTCTCTTAGACAGTGAGAGAATGAACCTTAAGACCCAGCTGAATTCACATTCAATGAATGTAGAGAGGTGCTTATGTTGATGGGCCATCCAGATAACTTCCCTAAGAAATAGTTCTTCATGGCAAGGGTATCAAATCATTGGAAGTTAATGTGCTACATATTCCAACATTGCATGTCCAAGATAAGTGCAGGATGGAATTCATTCCCTATGGACATTGCCTCACCTATCATTGCCTTAGCCACTAACAGGAGATTTAACATGGCTAAATGGATCATGAATGGATTTATTTTCAATTTAGAAAAGGGGATAAGGAACAAGTATCTGATGTATCCAAGATTTCTTCAACTAATCATCAATGAAGAACATCTAGATATGTATGTAGATGGTATAGCAAGTGAAAGACTTGAACTTGAACATATGTCTGAGATTGTTTATAAGAGATTGGCTATATTACAGGAGCTCAAAATGTGCCATTATTTGAGTATATGAGGAATGTAGCTTATGATAATGTTGATATTAATCAACAACACTTCCATTTGACTGAGGATGAGCCTGTGAATCCTAGTGATCGTATAGAAGATGTAATGGAAGAAGTTGTTAAAGAATCTGAAGAAGATGATGATGATGAGGAGGATCATAATGATGAGAGTCCTAATAATAATGATGATGATAATGATGATAACAATGATGATGATAATAATCAAGGTGGTGATCAAGGAGGTGAAGTAGAAGGTAATAATGAAGAAACTATTCAGGAGATGGATAGTGAGCTAACTATTTCTGATCATAGAGATGATGATGATGAAGAGGAAAGGAATGTTGATGCTATTGTTGATACTAAAATGAATGATCAAAGAGATGATGATCATGTTGAAAATGAAGATATTGAGAATGTTGACTTCAACCAAGCCTTTGATTTTGATGTTATCTGGTCTGAGCCTATCACGAAGAATGTTATGTCTGTTGTGCAATCTCCTAGTGTTGAAGTTGTGATTGAAAAAGAGAAAGAGAAAGAAATGAAACAAACATCAGATGTTTGTATTCAAAAAGAAATTAATGATGATTCTGATGAACTTGATGAGTTAAAGTCTAAGATTGCATCTTAAAATGAAAAAATAAAGGGATTGAAAGAAGAAAATGTTGTGTTGAAAGCAAATGATGAAAAGAAAAACATTATGATGTCTAAACTTGAATAAAAGGTGAAAAGAATGTTGGAAGAAATGGAGAAGTTAAAAGAAAGTATGAAGGAACCTGAAAAGGAAAGTGAAGTAATAGTTGTTGAGGAAGAAACTATACAAGAACCTCAAGAGATTGTAACTGGAAAGTTTGTTGAATCAGAGAAAGGTAAAATAAAGATTGATGAAGTTGATTCATCTTTAGTTCCTATCAAAGTTCAAAAGACTACTGATATAGTTGAAAATGAAGAAGAAACTGATATGCAACAAAGAATAGAAGCACTTGATGACATAGAGTATGACTTACCTGATGAATGGTATGATGAGGTGCTAATAGATGAAGATGTATGTGATGTTTGTGATTCTCCAGTTGAAATAATTCAAGATGACATTCCTATAGATTTTGAAGATAGATATAATTATCTGATCGGGAAAAAGTACAACAGAGTATATGTAGATACATGATGTTCCTAGTTTATGTGCTTAAATATAAAAGTCTTTCATGTCTTACATATGTGTAATGTGATGATGAAATGAAATATGATATATGCCTTGATGATTATTTATCTTTGATTATTTCATATTATTATTATGTTAAGTATAAGTCATATGTATGAACTTCATATATAGGTTTGAGATTGTTGTACACAATTCTAAGTCAATAATGATTGGGAAATGTGTTCAACTTAGTCAGATGATTATTCATGCTAATGGACCATACGCATGAATGAATCATACAAATGAACCAGTCGCACGACTGAACCAAGAGACTAGATCAGTCGTATGATTGAGGCATAAGATTGACTCAATCGCACGACTGAACCTTCAGTCGTGCGCATGACTCAATCGCATGAGTCAGTTGCACGACTGAACCATGCTAATGGTTCAGTCGTACGAATGGCAGCTGCAAACCTATAAATACCACTTAATTTGTGGAAAAACAAAACATTTGGAGAGAGAGACTTCGAATATACATAAACCCTATCCGTCTAGAGCGTCCAGAACACCCAATCCAACTTCATAGTTCATTCTTGATCGATTTATACTCATTCTTAACGTTTGTTACATCATTAGATCAATCGGATTATCGTTCTCACTAATTGGATTGCCAATCAAATAGGATTCCGCACTATTTGATCTGGTTTCACATAGAATCTGTTAGTACTCCGTACATACACGGTCCTAATAAGTGGTATCAGAGCCATTGGCTCGTGATTTTGCGTGGATTCAATTAGTTTTGGTGTTGAAACATACGTTTTCAATCAAATGAGTCACCACTTTGCTTCAAAAGGTGTTTTCTACCTTTGCATGCATTAAAGTTTTGCTTTTTCATCATACGGTAGATTAGGGTTCCTGGAAAACTCATACTTTTGTCAAAGTGTCAAAATATTTGATTTTACAAACACAAGCCTTGAGTCGCATGATTGGTCCATTCGTACGATTGAACTCATTCGTATACTCCATTCGCACGACTGAACTCAATCGCATCTCTCATTCGCAAGACTGAACAACTCTAGTCGGTTGATTCCAATCACCTTGTTCATACGCACGACTGAATCCAATCGCACGATTGAATTCATTTGCATCCTTCATTCGCACGAGTGACCCATTCGCATAGCCCATTTGCACGAGTGAAACTGTCCTGTTCTAAGTTTACCAAGTTTAAAGTAATGGAAGACCAATTTGCTACATTTACTGCTGGAAATGACTCACGCATCCAGAACCTTCTACTTCTGGAGAATGAGATTGTAAACCATAACAAACCACCAAAGTTGTTAACGTTCGATGAATACCCACAGTGAAAACAACGGTTTGAAATCTACTTAAATGGAGTTGACCCAAATCTTCGGACATCCATTGAGACTGGTTACACGGTACCAGTCAGTGCTAATGGAGTCAAGTTGACCTTGGGAGGAATGAGCGAAGCCCAGAAGATTTTGTTTAGTGCTGAAAAGAAAGTATATGCCTTGTTGACTCAGTCTATACCTAAGGACATATTTCATCAGTTCTCTGAGAGAAAGCGGGCTAAGAAGTTATGGGAGGCATTGGAAAAGAGATATGAAGGAAATGCAACTCTAATAGCACTGAAGGAAAAAGCTCTTAGAAAGGAGTTTGACAATTTTTCTTCAATTGGGAATGAAAGCTTAGATGATATCATTGATCGATTCTATCATCTGATGAGTGAGTTGCACTCTCATGGTGTGACCACATCCATGAAAGATAAAGTCTCTAGCTTTGTTGATGGTCTGCCAGATAAATAGGATCCATTTGTGTCAAATCTGAGACAAAACAAAATTTTGCTACTTTAGACATAAATGATTTCATCTTGAAGTTAAGGGAGGAAGAACTACGTATGAAATACAAGTCAAAGAAAGGATCCTATGTTCAGAATCCTTCACTTACAATTCAGTTCCAACTTGACTGTTTTAGGAGCACCATTACAAATGGTGTTTGTGTCTAGCTCTTCTGCTTCTTCAAGAACCAAAACGTCAAGGTCATATGGAACCCAATACATAGTTCCTGAGGCAAATACTCGAAATTTGAAGACCGAGAATCTCGGAAATGTCACAGTGGAAGTTGCTAAACAGCACATGGACCTTCTAGCGGCTGTTGTTCAATCTTATGATGGTTTAGTTGCTGGTAAGATTGGAAATTCTTAGAAAGAATGGATGTAATGTGGGCTTTGGCTAGTGCTGTAAGAAGGGCAAAGAAGTTTGTTAAAAAGACGGGG
The DNA here is from genome assembly GCA_018326385.1 of Flaveria bidentis. Classification (NCBI taxonomy): domain Eukaryota; kingdom Viridiplantae; phylum Streptophyta; class Magnoliopsida; order Asterales; family Asteraceae; genus Flaveria; species Flaveria bidentis. Next base: position 12,639 of record BJCM01211558.1, read on the forward strand.
CAAAATCTAGTTGCCACTAAAGATACGACTTTTGGATTTGACAAAACCAAAGTCACATGCTTCAACTATGGTGAAAAGGGGCACTTTAAACGTGAGTGTGTAAAGCCAAAGAAAACTAGAAATGGAAATTCGTTTCATACATTCAACCATCAAGACAAGGATAAGATTTGAACTTCATCTTTAGTAAAGAGACAAAGGCTTTGATTGCTCAAGATGATGAAGGTCAAGACTAGTCTTTTTTATTTGTTTATGAGGGTGATCTAAACATTGCTTTCGTTAATGCATTGGATGATGGATCTGCAAGTGAAGGAAACATCATAGCTGAGCAACTTTCAGATATCAAAGAAGCTATAGATGTTGTTGATCATCTGTTTAATGAAGAGCTTAGTGCTACGAATTCAGAATCTCCAGTCATCGAAGAGTCTGACACTGCTTTGATGGTTGATTAGTCTGATTCCTCACAGGTAAGTTTTAAAGACCAATTATTAGAAAAACATGCTTGTACTAAATGTGACAGATTTAGGGAAAGGATTGATCTAAAATTTGCTAGGTTATTAGAAAATAATGATAATCTAGTAAATGATTTACAAGTCTGCACTAAAGCAAAACATGTTTTAAAACAAAATGAGTGCATCTTCAAAGAAAATATAGAACTTTTAGGGAAACAATTAAGGGAAATCGAGGTTGTTGCCTTAAAACAATCAAATGGCATCAAGTTTTATTTAAAATCATCGGAGGAAACTAAAAAGGAAAGAGCAGTTTTGGAAGTCGAGGTTGAATCATTAAAACAAAAACTGCACAGTTTGGCTAGTTCTTCTCGCATAGTTCAAAACTTAGTGAAAGAACGAAATAACGGGGAAGGTCTGGGTTATAAGGTAGTACTGCCACCACATGCAATCCTTTTGAACACTAAATGTAGACTAATCAATAATAACCCAGTAAAGGATCATGTGGTGTCTACTTCTCTAGTTAGTGATCCTGATTCTACGGGTAAACCTGTGAAATCTGTCACTAAACAAAAGGATTCTACTTTCAAATCAAAAGAGAAGATTCCTGTTGAGAATTTGGATGATAAAATTGAAAAAGTTAATTTAGGGTCAGGTTCACAAACGTCTATTTCAGAATCCAAAATGATTAATCCAATTAACCATAAACGTGTTAATCATCAAAGTCCAAATAAATTGAAAGTGAAAGATGTTCAAAATATTAAAACAATTAATTTTGTTAAAGAAGGTGAAACATCTAAAAGAGAAGTGAAACAACCCAACCAGACACATCTCAAACCCCTACCAAACTTAACGCCACATCAAAAATTTCCTCAATCTGTAGAAGGGAGATCATGCTACAATTGTGGAAAACGAGGACATATATCTCCTAGTTGTTCTTATTATCATATACCCAAAAAGAAAATTGAACTTTTTGATAAAAAACCAAGATTTTCTAAAATTAGATCTAATACTCCACCTAAGAGTATTAGTGAACCTAAAGTTCAAACCATAAACCAGTCGTCTATTTACCACAAACAGGCCTTACACAAAACTAGTTTATGGAAGATAAAATCAAGTAATATGTTTGATAGTAAGAGCAAGAAGAAGAAGGATGTGCCCTCATCCTCTGAAGGACAGTGGGTTGAGTTCATGATGTGTGATTCCTTTGGGACACTCAAGCCAGTTAAGGCTTGGGTCACAAACCTAAACTAATCAATTTCTTTGAATATGCATGGTGTCCGCTACAGCGCTATCACTAATACCTGGATTATTGATAGTGGGGTGTCTAGGCACATGATAGGGAATTCGTCTCTCCTTTTCAACGTCAAAAAAATTAAAGGGGGACACGTATCATTCGCTGGGAATAAAGGAGGTTATATCACCGCTCAAGGCGAAGTGGGAAACGAGAAAGTGAAGTTTGACAAGGTTAACTACATTCAACAACTACAAAACAACTTGCTTTTTGTCTCCTAGATCTGAGATAAAGGATTCAAAGTTGTGTGTGACAATAAGAAGTGCTATATGCTGAAGAAGGATTATGTTATCGAGGAGGATAAAGTTCTAATGTTAGCTTCAAGATATAACAATTTGTATGTCTTGGATCTATCAAAAGCCTTGACAACTGAGTCCACTGTCCAATTCTTCTTGTCAAAGGCAATAGAGAGGGATTCAGTATCCTAGCATAGGAGAATAGGACACATTAATCCTAGGAAGTTGAATCATCTGGTTTAGAATGATTTAGTGAACGGAGTTACTGTCAAGAACTTCCAGCTCCCAAATTTTTGCGTAGCATGTAAGAAAGGGAAACAGACCAAGAAGTCTCACAAGGAAAAGAAAGTTAATTCTATCGATATTCCTCTCGAGCTTCTACACATGGATCTCTTTGGCCCTGTCAGCACAAAGAGGATTGCTGGAGATCTGTACTGCTTTGTAGTAACTGATGATTACTCATAATTCTCTTGGGTGATGTTTCTGAAATTCAAATCAGAGACATTTGAATCATTCACAGATCTAGAAACTACTTTGGAATCACTCTACAAGCTGGAAGTAAGAAAGATTCGATCAGACAACGGAACAGAGTTCAAGAATCAGTGGATGGAGGCATTCTGTCGAAAGAAAGGAATTGTTCATCAATTTACTTTTGCCTACACTCCCCAGATGAATGGGGTTGCTGAAACAAAGAATCAAAGCTTGATAGAGACAGTAAGAACAATGTTAGCCGACTCTAAATTGCCTATTCAATTTTGGAATGAGGCAGTGGCAAATGCATGCTACACTCTCAGTTGAGTCTTAGTGGTCAAATGTCATGGAAAAACATGTTATGAATTGTTCCAGTGACGTAAACCAAACTTGTAGTATCTCAAACCATTTGGAGCATCGTGCATGCTGTTAAAGAAGACTCAAACTGGGAAGTATTGTGAGAAGGCCGAAGAAGGTATCTTTCTTGGATACAATATACCAGAAAAGAGAGTTTATAACAATTCAACGGGTCAGTTAGAAGTGTGGTGCAATGTTGATGTCCAAAGATACACCACCCCCTGCTGGAAAAGGACCCTTCTTCTTTGACTATGATGGATTTTTCAAGTCCTTCAATCTACCTCCTTCTCATTCTGATGATGAGTTATCTTCACGAATGATGTACGATGTTCAAAATCCTTCTACACCAGACTCGACATCATCGGCTCCATTAGACGATACTTCTAGCCCTTTAGGGGGAGAGCTTGAGGTAAGTGAGTCTTCCTCTGATGATGAAGTAGTTGAGACTATAAATATGGACTAGGAAGAACAGGTTCCCACTCCCGAACGTACACAAGCATCTGATCTTGATGCCACTGAAACTTCTGAACCTCATACTCCAACAGCCATAGATACTAATCTGGGATTCAAAATCTGGATACTGAATTAGTTGTTCCCACCACTCCCGGATCTCGAATTAATATGCATCATCCCCTGGACAACATCATTGGGGATGTTCTATCAGGAGTTCAGACACGAAATCAGCTATACTCAGTTGATTATGTCGCAGTCATGGAAAAAGGTAATCTACACGATGGTGCTTATCGATGTTTTATGTCTCAATTTGAGCCAAAATATGTAAGTGAAGCCTTAAACGACGATGCATGGGTTCGTGCTATGCAAGAAGAACTCCTTCAGTTCAAGAAGTTAGGAGTATGGACTCTTGTGGACAGACCAAGAGGTGCAAAAGTGATTGGCACTAAATGGGTTCTTAAGTGTAAGAAAGATGACCAAGAGGTCATAATCAAAAATAAGGCTCGGCTTGTTGTTCAAGGGTTTAGACAAGTCAAAGGCATTGACTACAATGAAGTGTTTGCACCGATGGCAAGGATGAAAGCAATTTGTATCTTCTTAGCCTATGCATCCTACATGAAGATCAAAGTTTATCAATTGGATGTAAAATGTGCATTTCTTCATGGTGAAATTCGTAAAACGGTGTACGTCAGTCAACCCGAAGGATTTGAGGATCCTTATCATCGGGATAGAGTTTATAAACTGGACAAGGCTCTTTATGGGCTTCATCAAGCTCCACGAGCCTGGTATGAGAAACTCTCTACTCATCTATTGAAACATGGTTTACGCAGAGGAGTTATTGACTGCACGTTGTTCATCAAAGAGAAAGATGATGATTTACTACTGGTACAGATATATGTGGATGACATCATCTTCGGCTCCAAAAATGAAGCTTTGTGTAAAGAATTCGAATCTGTGATGAAAGCTGAGTTCGAGATGAGTGGTATGGGAGAGATGAAGTTCTTTCTTGGGTTACAGGTGGATCAGACACCAAAAGGAATCTTCTTGCATTAGTCCAAATATGTAGGAGATATCCTCAGTCGGTTTGACATGGAGAATGCAACGCCTGCTGGAACTCCACTTGCCACGAACCATGATGTGGCACCCAACAAAAATGGTGATCTGGTAGATGCCACTATGTATAGAGGAATGATCGGATCTCTAATGTACCTCACAGTCTCTCGTCCTGATATTATGTATGACACGTGTCTCTGTTCCAGATATCAGGCTAAACCGAAAGTAAATCATCTAAATGTGGTTAAAAGGATCTTTAGTTATTTGAAGGGTACTCCAACATTCGGGTTGTGGTATCCTCATGATGATGACTTTGAGCTTACATCGTATAATGACTCGGATTATGGTGGTTGCAAGATGAATTACAAGTCAACATTAGTGGGATGTCAATTCTTTGGAAGACGGTTAGTCACTTGGCAGTGTAAGAAGCAGACATCTGTTGCTCTGTTAATATGTGAGCTGAATATGTTGCTACTGCAAGCTACTGCTCTCAAATCATTTGGAATCAACAGCAAATGTGAGACTACGGTTTGCAATTTTCTAACATCCCTATCTCTGTTGATAATTCTGTTGCAATTGCTGTAACTAAAAATTTGATCCAACACCCAAAAACTAAACATATCGGTATTAAATATCACTTTATACGTGACTGTTTTGAAAAGAAATTAATCGATATTGTTAAAATTAATACTAATTTTCAACGTGCCGACCTCTACACAAAAGCATTTGACAAACCT
>BJCM01211563.1:0-10923 GCA_018326385.1 Flaveria bidentis
TACATATATATATAATAGAGACATAATTGAAACCTATAAAAAGTTTTTTTGTGATGTATGTGCATGTGTGTGTTTATGTCATAAAGTTATGTCCGGAGAGGTGTATGTAGCACATATTGCATGCATCTAAGTATGTATGTACCTCAGTAAAACTCTTCATAAGCAAATCTGATGCCGTAATGCCAAGAAGAGCGTAAGCAGCATCATCGAATAAGACACATGTCATTTCCTCATTGTCGCCAATTACATGAATAACCAATTTGTACCTATATAAAGAAATTATAAACGAAGAAAACATAAACCAATGGAAAAAAATTTGTCACTTACGCTTGACATGGATTGACAAAATTTTTTTGACAGGCCGAACAAAAGTAGTGATCCTCAACCAACGTTGTCTTCTTACGACAAGTGTTGCACTTTATATACTTCTAGTCATTGAACAAATCAACACCAATTATTAATGAATCGATGTTGTACATTGCTCCCTACCAAAAATTGGCAAAAAAATGTTTACAAATGACAAAAAAGAGAACATAAATTGTCATATAAGAACACTACCGGCATAACCCCATCTTGCAACAATCTGTATAACTCAGAGATACGTGTAACGCTAAAATTCTCAGCATGTTGTTCTGGTGGTTTGAATGTAACAGGTCGGTATTGTCTAAAAAACAATGATGTTAGTTGCATAAATAAGTAGCATCATTATTATATTATTAACAATCGACTAAATATAGGATGACGTACATATTCTTGAAAGTATCAACCAAAGGCAATGAGGGATTTACATACAGATGGGATCCTGCAGTTGACACTAAACATGGAGCGTCTGGTTTTGACAAAAAAGATAACTTAAACGTAACATGTCATTGAGGTGGAAAAAAAGCTAATGAAGTTACAGAAAAAGATGGTACCATTAAACAATCGAACTTTGCATGATGTCACAAGAAAAACAATGTTATGGTTTCCGTAACTTCGAATGTCATCATCAACAACCTCTCGCGCCAACTTTCCCCATAACGACAAACTAAGTTCTAAGCCACTGCACATGGTTATCATAAGTAACAAAAGAAAATTAATAAATATTAAAAATGTAACAGTTTGCTATATTTATAAGAAAGGCATACCACTCATCAGCCAGAACAATATTTCGTACATCACGATCTGGTGATTGCACCATGCGGGATTGATTGGAAACACAACCCCACACACGAAGGATGCCAATAACATCTGCATTTAACTTGATGTTAGATAATTAAATATGAAATGCAAAGTAATGATAAAAAACAAACATAACCTGTTAGGTACTTGTCGTTATTAAGACGGCGACGAACCCCATGGAACGGGGTAGGTTCAAAAACGTAGCGTGTGAACAAAGACGGCTGCATTTGGGATTCATGAACTATTGTTGCTCGTGTAAAGCGGACATAAGTATCCCGATGAATCGGTCAATAAAGTGTCTCGTACGGAAGAACCACAAACTTATAGATATTGTATACACGACCCTCCGCGAAAACATTTTTAAAAAGATGAATAAGATAAGGAGGTATGCTTGCATGTATTGAGCAATTCTAAAAAGAAAGAACCATGTTAGATTAAAACAGTAAAATCGTAAGTAAATACATGCACATAAAGTTTCAATTTCATCTTACATGCTGATCAGATATGACGACATCATACGACAAAACACGATTAGTGTTTGGGTTGTATGATGTCCATGCACGGGAAACCATGACAGTCATCCGCCACTTGTCTGTGACATTAGGACGTAGATCGGAAATACGAGCACATGCCATGGTGGTAGTCAAACCTGGTATTTTGAAAAGTACCAAAAAAATTATATATGAAATAATGACAAAACCTAATAGCACACATGTATAACAAAAGTATTATATATAATAAGATGAAATTTATGGTAACTAATTCATAGACAACAGTTAAAACATAAGGCACGTATATTATCTACTTAACGCTTTTTAATGGAATTAAACAATAACACCACATAGACAACATATAAGTGTTATAAAGAGTAAAAAATAACACACCAGTTACATAGAATTAGATGTTTGTAATGATGCCACATTATTAAAAACCTCTCTGTAAATCACATTCTTTGTAAGTGTATCATCACACTTACCACGATTGTCAATATAAAATCTAAGTCCAGAACGTGAGGTTACACGAGATGCAGCAACATACAATTGACCATGTGTAAATACAGGCCTTGCCAAGTATGTACACGCATTATTAAAAGTTTGCCCTTGACTTTTATTAATAGTCATAGCATAGCAAACCTTCACAGGAAACTGCCTTCTTTTTAATTGGAATGGCCAACATGTAGAGGTGGGCGTCATGTCAATCCTTCCGATTAATGCTTTATCTCCGATATTTGTACCGGTAATAATCACAGCTTCAATAACACGACGACTAATCTGAGTTACAACTAATCTGGTCCCATTACATAACCGTCGTTGCAAATTAATATTGCGTAGGAGGATAATCGGTGCACCAACCTTTAATTTTAATACATGATTGGGAATCCCGGAAAATTGCAACGTGTTAAGAAATTCACAACAATAGATCATTCGCATTTCATCTACGTTGTTCGTACCGGGACATATGTCATCAGCACTTAGCAGCTCGTGCATTTGACCAGGAATGCTTTGGAGTACATACTTATTAATCTCGTCAACATCATCATTTGTTGGACAAAAAATGCAGCGTTCCTTTAGGTAGTAGATGTCACTAAATCTATTTACTATATCAACGAACGTATTGCGAACAACAGCTCCAATAGGGTCATCGGAAACAGGAATTAAAAAGTCTTCTGGCATATTAATCCATGTGGATTCATCCTCACCCTCCAATGAAATGGTCGGAAGCTGGCCAGAGCCCATGTCTAGAAGCCAATTAGTAAACTCTTCTATATGTGTGCGATCATTCTCACTCGTACTTGGGTCATGCAAGCGCATGTTTGTTGTTAACGTAAACACCCTACATGAATCCCAAATAGTTGAGGACTTATTCACAACTGAAGAAACAATCTCATTGCGCGAGCCATGAGGAATAACAGGAAGTATCTGCCTAAAATCACCCCCGAGAACCACAACTTTACCACCGAAAACTCGATTTGCGGCACTAGGTATGTTGTGCTTACACACATCTCTAAATGTGAGATCAACGGCCTCAAATGCATACCGATGTTGTAGAGGTGCCTCATCCCATATAATTAGTTTAGCAACATTAATCAGCTCCGCAAGATCTGAACCAACATCAATTGAACAACAGAAGTCTCTATCAATATCAATAGGAATACGAAACCGAGAATGAGCTGTACGACCACCGGGCAACAGTAAAGAAGCAATCCCTGATGATGCAACAGACAAAATGATTTTACCAGTAGAATGAATGTAGGCAATCAATGTCTTCCACAAGTATGTTTTTCCAGTCCCACCGCTACCAAAGACAAAGAAAACACCTCCAGATCTAGTAGCAACAGACCTAAGGACTTCATCAAACACCTTTTTTTGTTGTGAATTCAACCGACCATGTAACTCAATAAAGCGAGCTCTTTCTTTGTTGACATTGTACACACGCTCTGCGGCTATTAACCTATTCTCGGAATGGTTTGCCAAACACCGGTCTATTTGTGGCATGTTTGGAAGTCTGCCAATGATCTATTATTGCTTGCTAAAATCTTTTCTAACTCGATCAAAGTGTAGTTTAAAATTTCTTCATCCAAGAAGTTAACTTGATGATTATCCAACAATCTTCGCTGATTATAAGCAACGTCTTCTGATAGGTACCGAAAACAATCAGAGAACAGTTGTGCATAATCGGTAACTGTACAGAATAATAAAATCATGACAAATAGTTCACAAAGTTGATTCCCTAATTGCCAATGTGCCGCGTCACGTATGGCTTCAATCCATTCAGTGTCATCTCCTAATAGGTTTAATGCTTTGCATGCAGACATATATGTTGGGTGTTCGACTCCATCAACTGTTCGAATTTCTTTAAAAGAGCGAGGCCCCCTTACAACATTTAGCAACATCCGCAAGTAGTACTTCTCACCCATTGATGGACTCACATAATAAATACGACCAATACTAAAGCCATTTCTACGTGGAAGCCACATCTTATCTTTGTCATGCCATGTAAATTTGGTGGTTAACACACATATAAAAGAAGGTCGCGATACATGTAATTTCCATAAAAGTATACGACACAAGATACGATTCATAGAGGTTTCTAATACATAAAGAAATATCGTATAACAATATATAAAATCAAAAGTAGTGACTTGTTAAATCTGGAAATTATGATACGGAACCCAGTACGTACAAATAATGAAACAAAGTCATAACTAAGAATGACTAATAGTTCTAATCTCTTTTGCCTCTGGCATGTCTGGTTCAAAGGAGATCCTACTAAACTCCGTAGACCTCAAAATATTCACTGAAAAATATGAAAATATATAATAGAAATTCGCCTTAGCATGTTAAATATAAAAGAAGCAAAACATAATACATACATATAAACCTTATAACGTACTTGAAGGTAGATGAACCAACTTGACACGGGATACATATATGGTGGATTTTCTCGAAACGGAAATATAAGTCTTCACAACATTTACATGACGGTTGTCGTATAGAAACAATTGTATAATGCGACCATTGAGAAAAGGATACGTGACCGTACTTGTTAAAATGATTAATCTCTCTCTATATATATATATGAAATCCACAAAAAATATAACGCAGATGTAAATGGGGCTTACGTTGCATCCATCAAAAAAATAACAAACGTAAATCTGTACTTTATTCGTTAACCCATGATGATTCTGCCTACAACATCTACACGATAAATACATATCATTTATATGTAATGTTTATAGATCTTATATCGTTCTAAAAACATATGAAATATAAATTTGAAAAAAGAACCATCTATATACCAGTGATAAGTTTTTGAGACCGCCGGTCATACGCCAAAGTTCTAATAGATGGCACAGATGGATAAAGGGTAAACCGTTTTGACATGTAGCTACCATATGCAGTCAACTTAGTGTCTTCACTTACAACAATCTTCAAACCCCCGCAAATTAAAATGTAATTTTCATACTTTGGGTACTCTTCATATCGAAATAAGTCAACTTGAAAACGAGTCAACAAAAAAACACCAGCAACCGAATTCAAATCATTATACCGGCGACTTAGATGTCCCGGAACGAAAGCCGCCATTGTTTGTCGCTAGAATTCAAAGCACATACGTCTAAGTTTAACACAAAATATTGAAGAGAGCAAAATATATTGAGACAATTGAGCTTACATTTTGATCAAGCAAAATCATGAGCAGAACGTTTTTAGTGGAGTCAAACCGAATAAGAATTAGTGGAGTCAAACCGAATAAGAACAACCCGAACAGCCGTAAGATTATACCATACTCCACAATGTTTGAGCGATTCAAATGTGGCTACAGTTTGGTGATCATCCATGTTCTAGTAAATGTTGAATGTGATTTTTATATAATTTTTTACGCAGTCATAGTGATTACACGATGTTAGAAAAGTGGGATTTTTAAAAAATGCAAATAATACATATAAAATTAGAGTTTTCAAAGGTAACCACATTGTAAACCAACATAATTGAACAATAATATCTCACAGTGTAAATTGATAACAACATGGATAACAATAATGCTAAAGCAAGAAATATCAAAATTTACTAATAATGTTTAAGTGAAAATTTTATACTAACAATAGAAGTCGTACCAATAAAAATAAAGATGTACTTAAATTAATAAAAAATGATAATAATATAAGAATAATGAAAGGCAATTACTATTATTATATATAATAATATTAAAGACCTGATGGCTAAGTATATATGTTTCCACCACTTAAGTTGGATTTTTGTATACTTTTTGGAACCTGGTAGAAGTGTGACGTTATGAGTACTTAGCAAGAATCACTAATATAATGAAGGGTGTTTATGGAATACTTCAATCTGGAAGGGTCAGTTGTGAAGTATTAATATATACAAAATATCAAAACGATTGGAATTCACACCTCCAGTTCGAGAAGCTTCAGGTCCTCAAAACCCTACCGCGTGCATCCTCGTCGTCTTTCGTAGATCTAAGCCGTATCCGGTGATATCGAAATATCGAGTTCAGATCCATAACCTATTTATCTCGGAAATCGTATTATCTCTTTGGCACCTGAATTTCCATGTGCATCTTGGTAAGAATCGGCCTTTACGGGGTTAGGGTTCGAAAGTTTTTGTTAAATATTCATCCTCATCTGCCTTAAAGATATATTTTTTGTTGAATGATTCTTACATATAATCTTGTGCATTGATAGGTATTAATTGTTGTATCCACGGATTGTTCCGGTCAGATCCATGTAAGGATCTCGATTACGGTTTCATGGCAGATGAAAAAAGGTTGGTTTGAGGTTGGCATTACCTGATTATTCTTGATGCCAGAGGAGATGGAGGTACTTAATTATAGATCGATGATAAGCTTTTTGTTTCTTTATAATTGTACATTTTAACAATATTTCTTATGTGAATAGGACTATTATGGTGTCATTCTGCTTTGGGTACTTCATTATTACACACGGAAGAAGATGATGGTGTGATTCTGCTTTGGGTACTTCATTATTCTGGTGTTTTTTCGGTTGAATTCAGGTTTGTGTTGCCTCATGCTTGCTTTGTATTTGTTGGTTGTTTTGCATGATGGATGTATAGTTATCCCCCTGTTCTTTTGGTTCAGGTTTGTGATGATTTACTCTCACTTTTGTATATGTGAAAGTTGTATAACGTCACAACCCTGTTGTGCTGCCTTTCACGACCTTAGTAGATGATTCATTTCCCCGTTTAGGGTTAGATTTAGCATATAAGTTGTAACAACATAACTCTTAACTTTAAGGTATTAACATTCAAATTTCATTAATCTGCATACATACGAACAACATAACCAAAGAAGCATGTCATTTCTAATGTGAGAAAATACTTACTTGTTATGAAAGTATGATGTTAAAGATTCTGAAACAGGCAAACTGCAGACTTCGATCTACCTATAAACTGATATGTGAAACACAAATGTTAGGAATGATGCTTTTTATTTTCATACAAACCTAACAAACACCACATACTTCCATAGGCTATACATATCACATTAATAATTTGAAACTATAAGTAAAGTACCTTTGTTTTCTTCAGAGGTTCACTTAGAAGATGAAGCTCAAACAAAAATTCATGAAACAAATGCCTAATATTAAATTTATAAGATCATACATGATAAACCTACAAAATCGGTGCTAGAAATCAGGAAATAGTGTGCTTAACTGTCCCACTACCTCTGCAACTGTTTAAAACGCATCTCAACTTTCCTGAAACATTGCTATGACTCTGGCCATTTAAAAATATATTAATTTAACCCATAGATTTTATAATTTTAATATTTGTATAAGTAAATCTACTAATCCAGTAACTCTTTCATTGTAGTTGACATTGCTGATATTACTTGTACACTCACTTAAATCATTAGTGCTTTTGAAACTAAAAAAACAAATTTCATAATGTCTTTGTACATGTTTTTTTCTCTAGTTACAAAGCTGATCTATATTATGCACTTACTATTATTACTAATATTGTTACTATTATTAAAACTACTATGACTATTATTATTTTTATTAGTATCATGGATTTAACTTTTATTGTAACTGTTAAGTTTCATTTGACATTATTAGTAATTTTATTATATTTTCTGGTATTACTTGTATCAATATGCTACATTATATGAAAAAAAATATTGTAATTTCTGCTAAGATTTGACAATCGTTAAGATGTTTGAATATTTTTCATTTGACAAAAGTTAAGATGTTTGTACTTTCTGTATTTTATGGTATTGTTTATAAAATAACAATTAGGAAAGAGATGTGAACAATGTATCGTTGTAGTCATATTTAATTTGTGGTCATCTTTTCATAGTCTTTGCACATGTTTTTTTCTCTAGTTACAAAGCTGATCTATATTATGCACTTACTATTATTACTAATATTGTTACTATTATTAAAACTACTATGACTATTATTATTTTTATTAATATCATGGATTCAACTTTTACTGTAACTGTTAAGTTTCATTTGACATTATTAATAATTTTATTGTATTTTCTGGTATTACTCATATCAATATGCTTCATTATATGTGTTAGGTCTAGTTTCAGTAGATCTAGTTCATTATGTATAGCCTTAGTACTTGAATTAATATCTGTAATGAATGTTTGTAATTCATTATTGGGTATGCATTAAATGTATAGGTTAACCCATTTTTGTGTACGTTGATTTATGTATGGTTGCAGGTATAAACATTATACTCGGTCAACATTATGAAATTGACTGGGTAAGAAACATCTACGGATGAACATTTTGTTCTTTCGTAGATATATTTCTTACAAGTAACTATTCATCCGAAGATCCTCTGCGGATGAACAACCAGAAGTGAAGAACAAGATTGCTTCGAAAGAACAAGACTTCTGAGGAAGAATTCTTCTGCGGAAGAACAAACTCCTACGGAAGACTCTATTCCTACGGAGTCCAAACACTTGTATAATGCAAGTGTTACAAGTCAACAAGTCAACGAGGCAGTTATGCGGATCCCAAGAAATCCGATGATTCCTTAACTGACACAAATCAAATCCCAAGAGATCCGGTGTTTCCTATAACAGAAACATCATTGTCTATATATATGGATCCTAGGTTTCATTTCAACGAGGTTGTTTTCATATGATTGATTGAGCGACAACAACAACAACATTATAACCTCAAAGTCTCTCAATCAAACCATAGCAGCCGTTATATCATAACATACTTTGATATCGTTCATTCATTACATTTGTAATCATTAACATGTTCTAATAAAATACATATTGATCATTAATTGTGTTTTGTTGCATGTGTTTTTGAACATTTATTGATATTTAAAGTTATTGCAAAGCAATTAAACCAAACCAATGTTGATTCCGCAAACGTTGACTTGTCAATCGACCGACATTGATAATTCCTGTTAGCGATCCTTGGATTCACAGGTGGTATCAGAGCCAAGTGCTCATTGATCTAGATCGATTGATCTATCAGTGTCAGTTGTGTTTAATTGTTTTTAATTTGTCAGTTCTTAATTTCGTAGATTTTGATTAACTTGTATCTATATTCAAATCAATTGAATAGCAGACCTTGTTAATCTTTCTCATCAATTAACATCATGAGCAACTTCAGTGGATCATCTTACCAACCACCAAAGTTGGAAACAAAACCAGACTTCAAGTCATGGAAAATCAAGTTTAGGAATCATGTAAACTATACTAATTCTGACTTATGGGTTTCCATCACTGAAGGTCCTTATATTCCACCCACACTTGGGCCGGATTATAACGACAAAAATCAACCAATCAGTACCAAAGATCTATCACCTGATGATGTCAAAAAGGTTAAAGTTGATATCAAAGCATACAGTTTGCTTAGTATGGCTTTACCTGAAGAGATATTGATCAGGTGTGAGAACTACAAAACAACACACTCCTTATGGAAGATACTCCACACTCTCTGCGAAAGGAGTGATGAGATAAGAAGCATAAGGAGAGACACCCTCAGGTCGCAATATGAAACATTTCATCATATTGAGGGTGAATCAATTCCTCAACAACTTCATAGATTCATGCAGTTGGTAACTGAGATGAACATTTTGGAGTTGAAATATACCAATGAGGAATTAAACAAGAAAATGCTCCACACTTTGCCAGAAAGTTGGAAGCAAACTGTGTTCATGTTCAAGAACACAATAGATCTGAAATCAATTGGTCTAGATACTCTGGTTGCAAAAGTGGAAGCTCTTGAAATGGACGAAAAATCAAGAAACAAGAGTGTGAGAACTCATGCTCACCATATCATTTCAAAGAAACAAATAATATTGGAAGTGCATTTATTTCAAATCATGAGAGTGATAACTCTTGTGTTAGGAGTGATGATGAGGAGGAAGTTAGCTTTTATGCTTCTAAACCCTCAAAGAAATCATCTCAAGATAAGAAACAAAAGAATAAAGGAAGAACTGCTGATCGTGAAGATACAACTGCCGCAACAGCTAAGTCTACACATTCAACCAATCCGTCAGAACCAATTACTGTGATATTGGACTCTGAAGAACAAAAAACAGCTTTTGCAGCTTTTAGTTCCAGTTTCCAAGCATACCTGGGAAGCTCTCTAACGTCAGCAAATATCTACCAACAAGATTTAGAAGAACTACCTCCTGATGTAGTGGAAGAAATGGACCTACAATGGAAGATGGCCATGATTGCTTATAGAGCAAAGAAATACCTTAGAAGAAATAAGAACTTGACTTTAACAAGTAAAACATCAAAGATTGGTGTTGACAAGTCAAAGGGAAGATGCTTCAAATGCAATCTCTATGGACATTTTTCAAGAGAATGCAATCAACAGTCATATCCAGAGATGAGACAACATCAGCAGCATCAACAACATTAGATTTCACCTCATCAACAACCAAATTCTCAAAGACCTCTACACAGAAAATCTCAACTGATCAATGCATCCGCACCAGCCACAAATGAATCAGCTGGAACTAGTAACTCAAAGGAGTCAGGACTGATCATACTTCAAGATGGAACGTGTGACTGGAGTGTGTGTGAAAAAGAAGTCCCGGAAGAGAATCAAGCATTGATGGCTCATATGGATCAAACAGTT
Organism: Flaveria bidentis; assembly: GCA_018326385.1. Lineage (NCBI taxonomy): Eukaryota > Viridiplantae > Streptophyta > Magnoliopsida > Asterales > Asteraceae > Flaveria > Flaveria bidentis. The sequence goes on from BJCM01211563.1 coordinate 10,766, forward strand.
CCACCAATGGCAAGAGAGGTAAAAGAAAGGTTGTGTTCATCAACCTGTGTTGAGGAAGTTGAACGTTATAGAGTCCATGCTCAACAGTTGGCTGACAAAGTAAAAGAAACTATGATTTTGAATGAATCCCATGTTAGAGAACATAAATTGTATCAAAT
>BJCM01211564.1:0-16455 GCA_018326385.1 Flaveria bidentis
TCATTCATCAGTAAATAATCAAGACAGTAAACATTAAATATATACATAAACATTCATGCACATAAGTTTAATACAATATTCAAGTACACATGATTTAAATTACATAAACAACTATGCATTACATTTGTCCTGAATCATGTGGTCCTCTGCTGTCGGGGTTGATGTCGAGGCACCCTGATCTTGATTCCTTTTGGTCCGCCTCTCATTAGCTTCTTGGGCACCCGAAGCAGATTGATCTCCTTCTCCTTCATCGTCTCTTCCATCCACATCATCACCTCCCTTTGTATCATCACCTTCATCATCACCATCATCATCATCATCATCACTATCATCATCATCACCGTCATCACCTTCTTCCTCTCAGATCTTCAGAGGCTCATCCTTTGTGCCCTTAAGTTTGAGCAGGATGGTCCTCTTGGCATCCTCCAACCCCTCGATCTTCTTAGTGGATAGAACATTCTGCTCCCTGAGTTGGGTAATCTCTTGACTTTGAGCAGCCATATGTTGAGCCTGCTCCTCAATCTGTTCTGCCTGCTAAGAGATCTGCAATGATTGTGCAGCAGTAAGCTCCACTAACTATCGAAGTTGTGTGGTCTTCTCGTCATCGGCAGCTAACAGCTTCAGCACCATACGGTTTAGTGCTGAAAGTTGTTCCTCTACCCCACTGGGAGGTGGAGATGATCTTGAAGGGAAAGATGGGTGATGTGAAGGTCCTGCCTGGTGGCTAGTGGTGGTGGTGGAGGCAGTGGTGAATATGGGAGGTGGTATATGTGTGGGTAGTGATGGGTGAGTTGTAGTGGTGGTGAATGTGTTGTGAGTAAGTGGTGGAGTGGCTGTGGTAGGGGTGTGTGAGGTGGTAGTAGTGGTGGTAGGTGGAATGGAAGAAGTGGTGGTGGTAGTGGTGGAAGTAGTGGCTGAGGTAGTGGTTGTGGTCGTAGCTGAGGTCAAGGTGAACTTCAGTCTCTTCCCCTTCTTGCCATAGGGGTGAGCCATTCTCTTCTTTCTTGTGCCTTTAAGCACTGTGGCTCTCCCTTGGCTGCAGGGTGGGTCCAGGGTATAGGAGGGATCTGAATCAGCAACAGCAATATCCCCGAACTCCCCTTGGCGTCCACCAATCGCCCTTAAACCTCTCTCTATGGCAACCACCCTGTTGCCCACCGTCCTTGTTGGTGGATCCTTATCACTCTCAACCTCCTCATCAGGAGGGCAAAAATCCTGATGGAAATTGGTGGTGGTGGCTTCTCCTTGAGTGGGTGGTGGAGGTGTAACATGTGCAGTGCTGGCCCTAGAAGTAGTGGGGCCAGAATCTCCACCAGCGTCACTGTCATCATCATCGGAGTCATCAGTATGCAAATATAATCATCTGTAAGAATCTGGGGTACACACACAAGCCCTCCTTGCCTTTGGCCTCAAGATTCTCTATCAGGTATGCAAATATCATGTTGGAGAAGCTGAAGGGGTGGTTCAGCACCAGTGCCACGTAGGCATTCTAGATTTGTTCTGATAAGTCATCAAATCTACCCCTCCTCAAAGCTATGCACTTCAGTATTACATGTGCCAAGTACTAAAACTGGGGACACTAGTTGCTTTTGCTTAGCACACCTGCATTGATGTCCCCAGAGTACTTCATCCTGAGGAAGCATCCTCTCACAATCAGAGGGTGTAGCCTGGTTGGGTAATCAACATCCTCACCCAGATCCAATACTCGTTGAAGATCTACAGCTATCACCTCTATATCCTGCCCAAATATAGTACTCCTGATGCTGTAGGGCTCATGAGATCGATCAACTGATGCACCCTCCCAAAAGGCCTGCTGTATAGACCTGTAGGGATTGCATGGTGTAGATATGGCTCGGTGTATCCTTTATCTCTTTAGAAAAGCTATGATGCTAGCAAACTCGGCATCGTTCTGAGTGGTGGCGTCCAAATGAGCACAAATATTGTGCTTGGTGTTTATGGTCCACCGATCAGCCAAAAATCTGTAACACAAGACACATACAAGTTAGATCATCATACAACAGAAAGTAATTCAATCTAAACTGTTTGAGATCAGTCTAGTTCAATCGTGCGATTGAACCATATGACTGGGTTCAGTCGTTTGACCTAATGCGATTGAGTTCAATTGGGTTACTGAGCCTGTCATTGGTTCAGTTGGCCGACTGAGCTCATTCACATTTTTCATTCGGCCGACTGAGGTATTCATCCAGCTCAGTCGCATGACCTACTGTCTGTTCGATTGAGATTCAATTTTTGACCAAATCTTAATATTAGACTTCGTGTTTTGGTTCATTAGACTCGCAATCTCTCTACTTATCACCTAATAACCTTGATTTCAACATTTTACTTAGTTTTATTAGTTAATTTGTTCAACTAAGTTTCGGTTCTTGGTTAGGGCCGAATTCATTGATTTAGTGCACAAATCGACTGAGATTTGGGTAGATTGCACCGCATTGTACCTGTATAAAAACCAACAATCATCAGAATATCGAAATTTGAAGTCGAATTAGGTCAGAGGAAAATTTGGCAGAGTAATGGTATGCTGTGTGATTTTAGGGCGAATGAGGAGTGATGAGTGTATGCGATCGACTATAGCCCTATTTATACTGAATCTGGTTTCAATAGGGCGACTGGACCCATTCGCTCTTTTCACTCGGGCGATTGGATCTGAGTCGTGCAATTGGTTCAGTCGATCACATTTAGTCGGCCGACTGAGTTTCAGTCGAGCGACTGACTCATTCGGACATCTCCAATCGGGCGACTGGCTCAATCTTGTAAGCCATTCGTGTGAATGGTTCATACTCATGCTCCATTCGGTTGTCTAGTGCATAAGTATGGTCCAATCGTACGATTGGTCCATACTCATGGTCCAGTCATGCGAATGGATCATACTCATGAATTTGACTTGATGACCATTTGACATTTAACCCCATTTAACTATTGATTAAACATTTTGAGCATTCGATCATCTCAGACATGATCATTTTAACTTTGAAAACTTTTGATCACCTCAGTCGTGATCCTTTTAAACAAAACACATTATGTCACCTCAGACGTGACCCATTTGACATTTGAACACACATTTGATCACCTCAGACGTGACCATTTTAAGTGATTAAATCCCTGATTGAATTCCACGGCATAGTCCGACGTTAAAAGCTAAATTGAGTAAAAAATATAAACAAGTAAAGTTAAACGACAAAACAAAAATGTTTTTGTGATTTTGTGTGGGGTGGAAATCCTAAGATAGAAATCTAACAGATTTATTTCTTGAACAGGCAGCTTCAAGTTATTTTGACCATAAGTGGAATGATTTATTTTTGAATCATATAGGTAATCAAATCATTTAGGACGTGTTTCCAAAATCATTTGATGCGAGATTCTTGTTTTCGTCAAGAGTCATTAGCAAGTTTAGGAAATCATACTAGTAATATAAAACGCACACATTGATTTGGACTTTCAAGAATTGCAGCCACAATGACTGTTAGTATACTTGTCCACTTAAATCCATACACAGACTTTTGACATAGATTGGTGATACATTAGGTTAAATTATTTCAACAAGCATTTGTGGATCCCATGCTTATATGGTAATCAACATTTCTCAGGAGATTTTTGAGCGGTCTACGGGTATTTTGACAAGAAGAAACTATTCTTAGAGCTTTTAAAGAAAAGCCAAGCCTCAGGTTAGTGCCATCGCACAACAGAGAGGCGGCAAACAACAATGAATTCTAGAATATATAGGTTATTCTTATCCTCAAGTCAGTGCCACCACACAACAGAGAGGCACATAACCTATCTTCTTGTTTGAGCAATTTTATTCTTTTTACACATATCGCACCAACAACATAAGTTATTAGTTTGGTAATTTGCACACGTTTGTCGTGTTTATGTTGCTCGTCACCCCTTATTGGAACTCTGTTGATTGTGTTAACCAGGGATAAGATGATAAGCCACAGCTTGTTGAACAACTTAGTTTGATCTTGAGATCACCAACGAGGTCTACTTATCTATTGTGTTGAATCTACCGACACATCATCTAGTGGTCTAGCAACCTCTAGGTTTACTTTCTCCGTGTTACCTTAATAGCAACTAGTTTTACTATCATTTTTCCTTTTATATTGCCCAGACTTCTCAGACTTATACTTTGAATTTCGCATCTAATTCAATTAAATATTTTAAAGTCCCAAATTCTTTGTTCTTGTGTACTATCATTTTCCATAGTCATTGAATCAGTTTCACAGATCCAATCTCATTTCTATCAGCTAGCCTATCCTCCTCCGTCGTTTTTTTATTTTTTATTATTATCACTAACTTATACTAACTTAACCTATTCTCCCCCTACAATTCTAAAACCGTAAACAATTTGCGTTTTTAGGATTTTAATAGGCGAATAAATAACATCAATAAAATTAATTAAATAAAATAAACTAAAATAAAGGAAATTAAAGAAAATAAAAGGAAAATGATGCTCATCTTCTAGAATTACATCACTTTTCTTTTTAACGCCATTGACCTCTAACAAATATAGAAAACGTGGTTTATCAAAAGCTTTTGTATAGAGGTCAGCCCGTTGAAAATCCGTATTTATTTTAACAACATCGATTAGATTCTTTTCAAAACATTCACGTATAAAGTAATATTTAATGCCGATGTGTTTGGTCTTAGGGTGTTAGACGTGATTTTTAGTAACGGCTATTGCAGCAGAATTATCAACAAATATAGGGGTGTTAGAAAATTTCAAACCGTAGTCACTCGTCTATTGTTGAATCCAGATGATTTGAGAACAGCACCTTGCCGCAGCAACATATTCAGCTTCACAAGTTGACAACGCAACTGATATCTGCTTTTTACACTGCCACGTGACTAATCTTCTCATAAAGAATTGACAACCTGCTGAGGTATATTTGTAGTTCATCTTGTAGCCGCCATAATCCGATCACTGTACGCGGTAAGCTCAAAGTCATCGTCATGAGGATACCACAACCCAAGTGTCGGTGTACCCTACAGATAATGAAATATCCTCTTGACCCCGATAAGATGGTTAACTTTAGGTTTTGCCTGATATCTTGAACACAAACACGTCACGTACATTATATCAGGTGTTGAGGCAGTGAGGTACATGAGGGATCCAATCATTCCTCGATACATAGTGGCATCGACCAGATCACTATTCTCGTCGGGTGCTACATCATGGTTTGTAGCAAGTGGAGTCCCAGCTGCAGTAGCATTCTCCATGTCAAACCGACTGAGAACATCCCCTACATACATGGTCTGATGTAGAAATATCCTCTTTGGTGTTTGATCCACCTGTAACACGAGAAAGAACTTCATCTCTCCCATGTCACTCATTTCAAATTTTGCCTTCATAACTGCTTCAAATTCTTTACATAAGTCTTCGTTCTTGGAACCGAAGATTATGTCATCAACATAAATCTGAACAAGCAGCAGATCACCATCCTTTTCTTTGATGAACAATGTACAATCAATTACACCTCTGCGAAATCCGTGTTTCACAAGGTGAGTAGAGAGTTTTTCATACCATGCTCTCGGGGCTTGATGAAGCCCGTAGAGAGCCTTATCTAGTTTGTAAACTCTCTCCCGATGATATGGGTCCTCAAATCCTTCAGGTTGACTGACATACACTGTTTTACCCGGATTTCACCATGAAGAAATGCACTCTTTACATCCAGTTGATAGAATTTAATCTTCATGTAAGAGGCATAGGCTAGGAAGATACAGATGGCTTCCATTCTCGCCACAGGTGCAAATACTTCATTATAATCAATTCCCTTGACTTTTTGAAATCCTTGAACTACAAGTCGAGCCTTGTTCCTGATAATGACACCTTGGTCATCTTTCTTACATTTCAAGACCCATTTGGTGCCAATGACTTTATCACCTTTAGGTCTATCTACCAGTGTCCATACACCTAACTTCCTGAAATAAAGAAGTTCTTCTTGCATGGCACTCACCCATGCCTCAACATTTAGGGTTTCACTGACGTATTTTGGCTGAAACTGAGACACAAAACAACGATATGCACCATCGTGAAGGTATCCTTTTTCCATTACCGATGCATAATCAGTTGAATATAGCTGATTTCTAGTCTGAACTCCTGATCTGACATCCCCAATGACATTGTCCAGGGGATGATAGACATTAAGGCATGATCTAGGAGTGGGGGGAACAATTACCTCAGAATCAAGATTATGAACGTTTGGTTCCATATCTGAGGCAGTAGGAGTGTGAGGTTTCGAAGACTCAGAGGCATCAATGTCAGATGCTTGTGGCTTGCTGTAGTAGGAACCTGTGCCTCCTGATTGTTTTGGTCATTCTCCACAGCTTCATCGTCAGAGGAGGAGTCACTAACTTCGAGTGCTCTCCCTGAATGGTTAGGCGATTCACCTTATGAACCAAATGATGTTGAATCTTGTGATGGTGTGTTTAAGACATCATACATCATTTTGGCTGCTAACTCATTGTCAGATGAAGAGAGAGGTATGTTGAAGGACTTGAAGAATCCATCATAATCGAAAAAGAATGTGGGTCCTTTTCTAGCAGACGGGGTGGTGTATCTCTGAACATCCACGTTACACCACACTTCTACTTGACCCGTTGAGTTATTGTAAACTCTCTTATTCGGTATGTTGTATCCTAGAAAGATTCCCTCTTCAGCCTTCTCGCTGAACTTTCCCTCCTGATTTTTCTTTAGTAGGGTGCACGGTGCGCCAAACGGTTAGAGATACTCTAGATTTGGTTTACGTCGTTGTAGTAACTTGTAACACATCTTGCCATGAAGTTTAACTACCATAACTTGATTTAACGTGTAACACGCATTGGCTACTGCCTCATTCCAAAATTGGATAGGCAGTTTTGAGTCTGCTAGCATTGTCTTTGCTGTCTCTATTAAGCTGCTATTCTTTCTTTCAGCAACGCGTTCATCTTAGGAGTGTAGGCGGAAGTGCACTGGTGCACAATTCCCTTTTCTTTGAAGAAAGCCTCCATCCATTGGTTCTTGAACTCGGTTCCATTGTCTGAGCGTACTTGTCTTACCTTCAGCTTATATAGTGACTCCAGTGTAGTTACCAATTCCTTGAATGACTCAAATGTTTCTGATTTTTATTTCAGAAACATCACCCAAGTGAATGTTGAGTAGTCATTTGTAACTACATAGCAGTACAAGTCGCCTGCCGTGCTTCTTGTACTTACTAGACCAAACAGATCCATGTGAAGAAGCTCAAGAGGCAGTTCAATGGAATGAACCTTCTTTTCCTTATGAGACTTCTTCATCTGTTTGCCTTTCTTGCAGGCAACACAAAAATCCGGGAGTTGGAAGTTTTTGACGTTTACTCCCCGCACTACATCATTCTGGATCAAGAGATTCATCTTCTGTGGATTGATGTGTCCCATTCTCCTATGCTAGGAGATTGAATCCTTCTCGGTAGCCTTTGATAAAAAGCACTGAACTTGATGATCTGTTGTGGAGGCCTTTGATAGATCCAAGACATAAAGGTCATTATATCTTAAGGTAGACATTAAGACTTGGTCCTCCGGGATCACATAGTCCTTTTTCAGGACATAGCACTTTTTGTTATAAAAAACTACCTTAAATCCTTTGTCACATATTTGAGATACAGAAAGTAAGTTATTTTGAAGTTGTTGAACATAGTTTACCTTATCAAACTTTACTTTCTGGTTCCCTACTTCCCTTGAGCTGTGATGTAACCTCCTTTATTTCCTGCAAAAGAAACATGACCTCCTTTAATTTTGTTTGATGTTTGACAGGAGTGACCGGTTTCCAGTCATGTGCCCTGATGCTCCGCTATCTACGTTCCAAGTGTAAGTATCAGTACCATAGCGAACACCCTGCACATTCAATGGAAATCATTAGTTGAGGTTATGGACCCAAGCCTTAACTGGCTTGGGTGACCCAAAGGCATCACACATCATAAATTCCACCCATTGACCTTTTGAGGGTGAGGGAAGTTTTGTTGTCTTATTGTTCTCATTATCAGATGCAAGGATGGACTTTTCTTTCCATAAACCAGTCTTATGTAAGGCATGTTTGTGATAAAAAGACAATTGATTGATAGGTTGAACTTAAGGTTCACTGACTCTTTTTGGTGGAGTCATGGAGCTTCTTTTGGAAGAGCTTACTTTAGTGTCATAAAGTTCAACCTTTTTCTTTGGTGTCTGATAATAAGGACAGTAAGACGCGATGTGTCCATACTTTCCACAGTTATAGCATGATCTGCTTTCAACTTGACGATTTAACTGTTTCTGTGGAGAAGTGTGAGACACACGTGTGACTTTATTCTGTTTGGGTTTTGACACTTCTTGTTTAGATGTTTTATCTTGTTTAACAAAATTAAGTGTTTGAACATTTTTACATCTTTTCCCTTTTTTTTATCTGGACTTAGACATGAGGCACGTGATTGGTTAATTTGTTTGGTCCTTTTGGGTTCAGAAATAGACGTGGTTGACCCAGACTTTACTTTAAGCTTTTCAAATTGTTTGTCCAGATTAACACAAGGCATGTTACCTTTTGATTTTGGAGTGGCCTCCTTTAGTTTAGTGCCAGATTCATTAGGTTGAACCGCGATGACTTACAATAGGAGTGGACACCACATGATCCTTGATTGGGTTGTTAATTATTGGTTTACTTTTAGCATTCATCAACTTATCATGTGGTGGTGGAACCACTTTATAACGCAAACCTCCCCATTGTTGTGTCCTCTCACTAAGTGTTGGACAATGTGAGAAGAACTTGTCTAACTATGCAGTTTTTGCTTTAAAGAATTTACTTCTACTTCCAAGACTGCTTTTTGTTTCTTAGTGTCTTCTATGAAGTTTTGATAGAACTTAATGTCATTAGCTTGGTTAAAAGCTACAACTTCAGTTTCCCTTAGTTGTTTGTTCAAAAGTTCTATCTTTTCTTTATAACCGTGCTCATTTTGTTTTAGAATTCTATTGGCTTCTGTGCACAGTTGTAAATCATTTACTAAGATATCATTATGATCTAATAACCTAGAAAATTTTAAGTCAATGCTTTCTTTAAATTTATTACATTCAGTGCATGCATGACTATCAAATAATTGATCAGTGGTACTTACCCGAGAGGGAGTGGTTGAATAAGTCATCATAGCAGAGTCTAACTGTTCTGGTATTGGTGATTCTGAACTTTTTGTGCTTGTCCCTTATTTAGACAGGTGCTTGACCATGTGTGCAGTTTCGTCAGTGTTTGACATCGCGAGTTCCACTGCAATATCTGCTTCACTTCTTGAGTCGTCATCTGAGTCCTCAACACTAGCAATGTCGGATTCTCCCGGTGACACAAACCGAAAGCTCTAATCTTGTCCTTTGTTATCATGAGCAGTCAAGGCTTAAGGATCCTTGCTTGACGAAGTAGGACTACTTGTGGGTTTATCCTGATGATTAAAGTATGAGAATAGATTCCCTTTTCCTGTCTTCTTGGGCTTCACACACTCACGTTTAAAGTGCCCCTTCTCCCCACAGTTGAAGTAGGTAACTTTGGTCTTGTCAAAACCAAAAGTTGTGTCCCAGATGGAATTTGTGTCGAGTTCAGCTGGTCCAACTCAAGCCACTACTTCAGGATCTGACACATCAGGGTCGTCTGCTACCTAATACATAGCACCTGAAGCCAATGCTACAAAACTGAAGACCGAGAATCTCGGGAATGTGACAGTAGAGGTAGAAAAGGAGCACATGGATCTCTTAGCAACTGTGGTCCACTCCTATGATGGGTTAGTTGCTGGGAAAATTGGGAACTGCCATATGGCAGATGAGGACTACGAGCAGGTTGACGAGATAGAGCTTGAAAGAATGGACATAATGTGGGCCTTAGCAAGTGCTGTCTGGAGAGCTAAGAATTTTGTCAAGAAGACCGGACAGAATCTGATTGCCACTAAGGGAAGTGGTGCTCCAGACGTTTTGGCTTGTGGAGTTGAGTTGTATAATGCCGGATTCTGATCATATGAAGACTTTTGGCCTTGTACTTCATCCCCAACTCTTCCTCTCTCAGCTTTAGAATGAAATCATTGATATCTAACTTCGCTAGCATATCATTCTGACTGAGATTGGAGACAAAAGAAACCCACTTCTCTCGCAACCCATCTGCAAAGTTCAAAACTTTATCATCCATAGACGTGGTAACTCCATGAGTGTGCAGCTCACTCATTTAGTGGTAGAACCGATTAATGACGTCGTCCAAGCTCTCCTTTCCAATTGATGATAAGTTTTCAAACTCCTTCTTCAATGCTTTAGCCTTTAGAGCTTTTAATGATGCATTTCCGTCATACCTCTTTTCCAATTCATCCCACAGCTTCTTAGCTTGCTTGTTCTCAGAAAATTGATGGAAGATGTCATTAGGAATTGACTGAGTTAGCAATGCATATACTTTCTTCTCAGCATTGTACTTTACCTTTTGTCCATCAGTCATGCCTCTGAATGAAAGTTTGACTCCATCTGCATCTACAGGCATGCTATACCCTGTCTTTATCGACTCCTATAGATTGGGATCTACGCCATTCAAGTAGATCTTGAATCTTTGCTTCCATTGTGGGTAATTATCAAACGTGATTAGCTTTGGGGGTTTGTTATGATTCCCCACTTCATTTTATAGAGGGCAATAGATTCTAGATCCTTGAATCTCTTCCCGCGGTGAACGCTGAATATTGATCCTCCATTACTATCAACTTTAAACTTTAGAACAAACTGTTTTACTTGTGCGAATGATGGTGTGCGATTGGACAGCTTGTGCGATCGAACAATGCGAATGGCTCAAACGTGCGAATGAACCAATGTGAATGAATCAATCATGCATATGGACCGGTGCGGATGAACAATGCGAATAGACAGTTCAGTCTTACAAATGGATGTACGTATGAGTCCAATCGTGCGTATGAGGGATACGAATGAATTCAGTGGTGCAATTGAGTCAATCGTGCGACTGAAGCTGCTGGATTTTGAAAATTCGAAGGTTTAAGATATTTTGGATACAAAAACATGAATTTCTCACTAACCCTAATTGTCGTATGCTGGAAAATATTAACTTTATGGACTGGAGACGTCTAAAACACTGTTTGACACCAAAGATTGCGTTTTTGAGTGAAAAAACATAATTTTTTTATCAAAACGATTGAATCACACGTAAATCAAGAGCCAAAGCTTTGATACCACTTGTTAGGATCGTGTACGGGACGAAGTACTAAGTGATATACGTGTATACCAACTCAAATAGTGAGGAATCCTATATGATTGGCGATCCAATCAGTGAGAACGCACATAGAATCAATTGTAGATTGAATCTAAACGTTAAGAATGATTGGAAATCAATCTAGTGCCATCTATGAACTTGGAACAGGTTCTTAGAAATCTCTGGATGGCTAGGGTACGATTTAGTACGTAAGTATTAGAAGTGTTACGTTTTTCCACGAATTAAGTGTTATTTATAGGTTAGGGTTTCTCATTCGTGCGACTGAACCATTAGCATGGTTCAGTCATGCGATTGAGTCATGCGGTTGATCCATTCACACGACTGTGTGTTCAGTCGTGCGACTAAGTCAATCTCATGTTACAATCGTGCGACTAATCCAGTCTCCTAGTTCAGTCGTGCGACTGGTTCATTAGAATGTAGTTGTTCATGCGTATGGTCCATTAGCATGGGCCATTCGCATGAGAACTTCACACGACTAAGTTTGAATATGTTTCTCAATCATTACTTTACTAAGATTTTTTCAAACAACCACAAACCTGTATAATTAGTTCAATATGCGTTAATAAACAATAAACATACTAACATTTATTGAAACATTCAATATTAAGATCATCAATCACATATTCTGTTTCATTCAACTCATATATTTCATTTACATTAAAGACATGACAGACATATTACATTAAGATCGTAAACTAGGTACATAGGCATCTACAAAAGCTCTCTCCACCCTGAGTCACAAAGGTCTATGAGTGACAAAAGGAAAAGAAAGATGACATCTGAGAAGATTGAGGAGGAGGAGAGAGAGAGAGAGGAAAAAGAAGCTGAGGGGAGAAACTTCCTCTTCTGGGTCTACAAGACTCATGGAGACTGCAATCAAGGTTGCCCCCAGACCAAACACTCAGCATGATGATTTGAGGGCAGTCAGGATCAACTACTTGCAGACCAAGAACTATGACATTAACAATGTCATTTCTCTCCCCTTGGAAGAACTAAATGAACTGGTTAACATGGAAAGGTCAAAAGAGAAGAAAGAGCGAGAAGATGTTGAGCTACTAGTTCAAATGAAAGAAGATAGAAGAAAGAAAAGACTATATAAGCATGCGCCTACTCTCTCCCAAGTTCAAGAAAGTCCTGCATATGAGGATGTGGTTCAACAAGAACCTTAGGTAGATAAAGAAGAAGACAGGATCAAGATGATCAACTACCTAAATGCCATATGCCTCTATCAGGCAGAAGCACTTCTTCCCTTATCCTATGACTATATTGAGTTTGAGTATCTCGAACTACTCGAACTAGAGATAGTCAAGGAACGAAAGACAACCAAAAGGAAACTAAGGGAAGAAGTTGCTAAGTCAAGAGCCATCATCCAAAAGAGCATGAAGAAGTCTGCAGACAGGCAGAAGATGATGAGCTTCTTGAAGCTGTATGGATTCTCCGGAAGGAGACTTGGCCCCATGTCTCTATCCACTATGGATGAGCATATCAGGATGATCAAATAGAAGATAAAGAGTGGAGACCTGATTGACTTATACTCCCCTTCAAGTCAAGCTCCACCTAAAGTGAAGGTTAAGGTTGAAGAACTAGAGACAACACAACTTGGACCTCCTGCTGATTCTCAGCAAGCTTCATCTTCTGATCCACAGTAGGGTCAACCTCCCTCTCCTTCTGAACTTATGAGAGAGGAAGACCCAACTAAGAAAGACAATGAAGATCAATCAGGTGTTGCAGGGGAGTCTTCTTAGTTAAAAGTAATAAAGAGAAAGAAAAGGATAGATTCAAAGCCAAAGCCAAAGAAGAAGAAAGTTGCATCCTTTTCTAAACCTCGGGATGAGTCAAAACATCCTGAGGATGTGCAGCCGAAAGATGCTACATCAACTCCCATTCAAACAGCTCCTCTAGCATCAAGAAGACCCATCTTGTCGTGGACATACACCACAAATCCAGAAAGATGGCATGTCATTAGAGATCAAGGCACTAAGAACATCTACACATGGGAAGACATGTTTCAGTTGCCTCTACATGATCTTTTTGACATGAGAAGACATTTTGATATTTTGAGGGATCCTGATCATCTCATGAAGAAAGGAATGGTCATTATTTTGATGAGGACTGTCAATATCTAAAGTCTACTAGTGTTTGGGTAGCATCAGCCTAGGTGGAGTTAGTAGAGATTGTATGAAGAGGCTCAAGCAACCTGAACACCCAAAGTCTTTCCCGTATGCTACACAAGTGCACTGAAGAAGAATGCTTTGGAAGTTTCACACATGCAACAGAAATATTCTAAGTGTGAAATCTTTCGAAGCCAAGACCAATATCTTTCGAAGCCAATGATGAATTCTTCTGAAGCTACAATAGACAAAGTCTTCCGAAGCCAACACTTGAAGACAAATTTCTTCCGAAGACACCAAACCTTAGGTTGAATCATGAGGAATATTTGGTGTCAAATATGGCATTCTATCATTTTCAAATCGATTACAATTACTATGTGATTTTTCCATACCCCGTTTTCATTTTTATTTCACATCTTTAGGGTAAAGCATATTAACCGTATAAATGCACACTTGTAAAATATCTTAATACTTGTAATGCACGTGCAGTTCATCTTATAAAATTTGTCATGGTTATTTTAGTTAATGATGAGCATTATATGATAGTTATCTTGTAAAAGCAATCATTAACTACTGCTAGCCTAGTGTCGTCATAGATCTATGGGTTTGCCAAGCCTATTTTGTGTTAAAGCCGAGGTTATTGGATGCTCCTGATGGCATATTCTTAGTTATCGTGGGAATCAAGTACACATAGCTAATCGTATATCTTATTGTGGCCATTTTTTTTGTCAAGGTTTGGTTGTATCTTTATGCTATCTATATATTATTGCATTATTTCTTAACTTACGACTTGAATTCCCTCTTAAAAGTTGTTTATATATGTATCTACAAATTCATGGGAACTCACTAATATAATATTTTGCCCGTATTTATAATATGTTTCAGGATATAGTTTAGAGGACACCTTCATGCTCATATAGGACTTGGACCTAGATTAATCAAAAACTTTATTATTTTGTTTGAATCTTTATTGCACTGTAATGAAGTATTTGATTTGGCTTATTTAATGAAATTGACATTTAACAATATTTCAAAGTATTTACTACCATGAACTATGAGCAATAGATTCACATCCGTCTGCTCCGATGATTCCGCCATCAGTCGAGGTGTGACACACCCGCTGCACTCGTTTTTTCTTAGCTATTGTTTTGTCCTACTAGGTTCTCCTTGCAAGGCTTTTAACAAGGAAGCATTACCGATCCACCAGTGTCTATTTTGGTCATGAAGTACCATTTCAAAATATCATGAGTATGTTGTTACTCGTGTATAATGAGTGATAATATGTCTGAGGGAGAGTGAGAAATAATATTAATTACATATATTATTACACGCACTAGGTATCACCATTTCCTATATTATATTAGATCAGTTTCATTCATTGATTGTGTATATATATATATATACGATTCATTGTATTGGATGAAGATAAGACCTCTTATGAAATAATATTCTCCCGATTTCTTTATGCTATCTTTGTTCTTATATATCTTTCTATTAGGCTATTGTAATACAATAAGTTGATATTTACTTCTCTGCTCTATGTTTGTTTTTTTTGTGTGTTGATACATATGTACCTAGATTCGGATCTTAATGTAATATGTCTTGAATCTCTTACACTTATGTAATGCTTGGGTACTTAATGAAATGAGAATGTTTGGTTGTGATTTATAATGTTTAATATTTCATTAATGAGTTGTGTAATGGATATTGACTAGATTATATAGGTTTGTGATTGTTTGAATTAATATACATAATGTTATAATAATGAATACATTCAAACTAAATAATATGAAGTTATCATGCGAATGGCCCATGCTAATGGACCATATGCATGTACAACATCATGCGAATGACTCAGCCGCACGACTAAACCACGAGACTGGATTAGTCGTATGATTGTCACATAAGATTAGCTTAGTCGCACGACTGAACACTCAGTCATGCGAATGGACCAACTGCATGACTCAATTGAACGACTGAACCATGCTAATGGTTCAGTCGCCCGAATGAGCAACCCTAACCTATAAATACCACCTAATTCGTGGAAAAACATAAGCATTGAACACACTTCGACTCTAGTCGTACCCTAGCCGTCCAGAGACGTCTAAGATCATACTCCAAGTTCATAGATTGCATTAGATCAATTTCTAATCGATTCTTAACGTTAGATTCAATACATAATTGTTTCTACGTGCGTTCTCACTGATTGGATCACCAATCAAATAGGATTCCGCACTATTTGGTTCGGTATACACGTTAATCAGTTAGTACATCGTTAGTACACGATCCTAAAAAGTGGTATCAGAGCTTTGGCTATTGATTACGTGTTGATTCAATCATTTTTTATACAAAAATTGTGTTTTTTCACTAAAACGCAATCTTTGGTGTCAAACAGTGTCTTAGACGTTTCCTGACCATAAAGTTTAGTTTTTCCGGCATACGACAACTAGGGTTTGTGAAAGTTTGAGTTTTTGCGGCCAAAACACGTTCAACCTATGAATTTTCAAACTTCAGCAGGTTCAGTCGCACGATTGGCTCAATCACACGACTAAGTTCATTCGCATTCCCCAAACGCACCATTGGACTCATTTGTAACCTCATTCGTACGACTGAGTACCCTATTCGGACTGTTCAACCGCATTATTTCATGTGGCCGACTGACTCATCCACATTTGTTAAGTTTCACGATTGAACCATTCGCCTAGTTCAATCGCCCGAATAAGCCCAATCGCATACCTTCATTCGCACACATAAACAGTTTGTTTAATACTAAAGTTAAGTGAAATGGAGGACCAGTTTTTAGCATACACAGCAAGTAGAGACACTCGTATTCAAAATCTACTGCTATTGGAGAACAAAGTGGGAATTCATAATAAACCCCCAAAGCTTATCATGTTAGACGACTATCCACAATGGAAGCAACGTTTCGAAATCTACTTAAATGGAGTATATACAAATTTGTGGGAGGCTATAGAGTCGGGGTACAACATGCCAGTAGGTGCTGACGGTGTCAAACTTACGTTAAGTGGCATGTCTAAGGCACAAAAGGTGAAACACAACGCTGAGAAGAAAGTCTACGCTTTGCTTACCCAGTCTATTCCGAAGGAT
>BJCM01211569.1:0-13138 GCA_018326385.1 Flaveria bidentis
TCTGAGTTCGTCCAGTACGTCTCTTCCAAGTTCATAGAACGTTTCAGATCATTCCTATTCTATTCTTAACGTATTCTAATCGTTAGGTTTGATCGGATTAACGTTTTCTTTGATTGGATCGCCAATCAAATAGGATTCCGCACTATTTGATTTGGTTTCACGTTGAATCAGTTAGTACATCGTACGTAGAAGGTCCTAACAGCGGGGAGACAGTATGATGAAAGAACTTTGGTGGTGGAAGAAGCTGGAAAAAAAGTGGTGGTGACCGGAATTGGAATGGGAAGCGGTTTGGACGTGGCGGGGCCGCTCCAAGCAACAAAGGTGCACGAGTGGATGACCGACGTGTGTTCACATCCGATGCGGGGTCGAAGAGGTGTGTTAAATGTGGGTGAGAGCACACCAGGGAATGTAAAGTGGCATCCAATGTTTGTTTCCATTGTGGGAGGACCGGACATGTGGCGAAGAACTACGGAGTAAGGAGGTGTTATACTTGTAGGGAGGAGGGACACATGAGTAGGGACTGCAAGAAGCCAAGGGCTGAAGGTTCGGGAATGAAGAAGGTTGGTGGAGAAGGGCAAAGGGCGAGTGCTAGAGTGTTCACAATGACGCAAGAGGAGGCTAGGGTGGACCCCGATGTTTTGTCAGGTACGTTTCTAGTAAACCAAACTTTAGCCTCTATGTTATTTGATTCTGGTGCTTGTAAGAGTTTTATTTCTGCTGCTTTCTGTGCTAAAGTGCCTGTTAGTAGTAGGGTTGTAGATGTGCCCTTTGATGTAGAAACTACCATAGGTAAGTCTACCCGGATTTCTGTGATGATAGAAGGTTGTGACGTAGAACTAGAAGGTCACAAGTTTCCTGTTAGACCATTTGTGATGACCTTAGGCGGGTTTGATGTAGTCCTAGGAGTGGATTGGTTGGTGGACTACGAGTCGAACATTGTGTGTCGAAAGAACATGATTCGATTGACAACACCTGACAGAAGTTCGGTGACGGTTTACGGTGATCGAGTTACGACTATTCCAAAGGTGATTTCGATGGCGGTGGTGGGAAAGTGCATGAGGCGTGGATGTAGTGCCTACTTGGCCTACATAAAGGATGTGGACACGACAACACCACAGCTGATCGACGTACTGGTGGTGTGTGACTTCCCAAACGTGTTTCCTGAAGACTTACCAGGAGTGCCACCTGACCGCAAGATCGAGTTCCAAATTGACTTGATATCGGGTGCCCAACCTATAGCTAAGGCACCGTATCGGTTGGCTCCGACGAAGATGAAAGTGTTGATGGAGCAATTGCAAGAGCTGCTTGACAAGGGGTTCATCAGACTGAGTATCTCGCCTTGGTCTTATTTGTGAAGAAGAAGGACGGTAGTATGAGGATGTGTATAGACTACCGTGAGTTGAATAATCTGACGGTGAAGATTCGGTGTCCGTTACCGAGAATTAATGATTTGTTTGATCAGCTTCAAGGTGCCGTTGGTTCTCAAGGATAGATCTTCGATCTGGCTACCATTAGTTAAAGGTGAAAGAGCAGGATGTCCGTAAAATAGCTTTTCGCACGCGTTATGGTCACTATAAGTTTCTCGTTATGTCATTTGGTTTGACCAACGCACCAGCTGCTTTTTTGGGCTTAATGAATCGAGTATGTCGGCCGATGTTAGATAAATCAGTGATTGTGTTTATTGATGATATCCTAATTTATTCAAAGAGCAAGAATGAGCATATCGGTCACATTCGAGAGGTGTTGGAGACGTTGAGAAGGGAGAAGTTGTATGCTAAATTCTCCAAGTGTGCATTTGCATGAGGTCCTATTCATGGGTCACGTAGTGAATCCTGAAGGGATTATGGTGGACCCGACAAAGGTGGAAGCGGTGATGCAATGGAAGTTACCAAAGACGCCATCCAATATTCGTAGTTTCTTGGGTTTGGAGGGTTATTATAGAATATTTATTCAAGACTTCTCTAAGATAGCTTCTCCGTTGACTAAGTCGACCCGGAAAGATGTAAAGTTTGTATGGGGTCAAGCTTAAGAGAAAGCACTCGAGGAGTTAAAGAAGAGGTTGACTCAAGCTCCTGTATTGTCATTTCCTGATGGAAGCAAGGATTTGGTGGTTTATTCAGATGCTTCCTACTCGGGGTTGGGATGTGTGTTGATGCAGAGAAGAAAGGTTATAGTCTATGCATCCAGATAGTTGAAAGTCCATGAGGTTAATTATTCTACTCATGACTTAGAGCTAGCAGTTGTGGTCTTCGCATTAAAGATGTGGAGGCACTACCTATATGGGACGAAGTGCACCATATTCATTGACCATAAGAGCTTGAAGTATTTCTTCTAGCAAAAGGACTTGAACATGAGGCAGAGGAGATGGTTGGAGCTCATAAAGGATTACGATTGCAAGATCCATTACCATCCGGGCAAAGCCAACGTGGTGGCTGATGCCCTTAGCCAAAAGGAAAGACCCGAGCCGATTCGGGTGAAGGCTTACCAGTTGATCATGACCTCGAATGTCATGAAGTAGGTCAAAGTGTTTCAAGAAGAGCCATTGAAAGAAGATTATCTTAACTCTGAAAGAATGAGAACCCTGGTTGCGGATCTGGGTGAAAACACACTCGGTGTTAGGACCCGATTCGGGCGGATTTGGATTCCTCGTTTTAGGGATCTACGCGTGAATATTATGGATGAAGCACATAAAACGTGATACTCTATTCATCCTACTCTATTCATCCTGGTGCTACGAAGATGTATTAAGATATGCAGAAGGATTATTGGTGGCCGGGTATGAAGCGGGATGTAGTGGAGTACGTGAGTAGGTGCCTTACTTGCTTGCAGGTGAAAGCGGAGCACCAGAAGTCGTATGGGAAGATCCAACCTTTTGATATACCAGAATGGAAGTGGGATCACATCACCATGGACTTTATAACGAAGTTACCGCGTACCGCGCGAGAGTATGATTCCATATGGGTGATAGTTGATCGTTTGACGAAGAGTGCTCACTTCCTACCGATCCGCGATACATATTCACCCGAGAGGTTAGCGGATCTGTTCATTAAAGAGATTGTAACTCGTCATGGTGTGCCGGTGTCTATCGTGTCTGATTGTGACACCCGGTTTACATCTAAATTTGGAAGAAATTCCACGATGCGATGGGGACGAGGTTACATATTTGCACGGCTTATTATCCTCAGACAGATGGTCAGTCTGATTTAGACGCTGGAAGATATGTTTCGGGCATGCGTCATTGATTTTGGAGGAAGTTGGGATGACCACTTACCGTTAGCTGAGTTCTCATATAACAATAGCTATCATGCCAGTATTGGTAAGCCCCCTTAAAAAATGCTATACGGTAGGAGATGCAGAACGCCCGTGTGTTGGGGCGATATTGGCCGTAAAGAGTTAGGGAGCGTCGAAGTGGTCGAGGCTACAACTGAGAAACTGGAAAGGATCAAGGGCTTTATGAAGGCAGCTAAAGATAGGCAAAAGTTGTATGCTGAGAAACTGGAAAGATAGACCGATTGAATTCCAGGTGGGTGATAGGGTCATGTTGAAAGTCACACTTTGGAAAGGTATCATTCGGTTCATAAATCGAGGTAAGTTAAGCCCAAGGTACATAGGGCCTTTCCGAATTATTGCTCGAGTAGGAGAGGTGGCCTATAGACTAGAGTTACCAGTTGAGTTAAGTGGGATTCACCCAACATTACATGTATCTCATCTAAGAAAGTGTTTAGCAGACAAGAGTATGGTTGTACCACGGGAGGATATCGAGGTAGACGAACGACTCAATTATGTGGAGCAACCAGTGGCAATCATTGATCCCAAAGAGAAGAGGTTAAGGAATAAGGTGGTTCCTCTTGTGCGTGTACAATGGAAGCATAGGAAGGGATCCGAGTCTACGTAGGAGATAGAGGAGGAAATGTGACAACATTACCCACGATTGTTTGAGGAATAACAGGTTTCGGGGATGTAACCTATATAAGGGGGGTGGACTTGTAAAACCCGGTTATTTTAAAAGTCAAAGAAAAGAAGAATAAAGTGAAGGAAAAGAAAGAAAGGACCTAAAGTCCAAATAGAGGGACCAATTGTGTAGACAAGGACAAAAAGTTTAAAAGTTGGTGAATAAAGGTGGCATGGCCGCCCATCACCCTCTTCTCACACATATCTCGGATATTTATATTGTGAAGTCGGATTTGGATCGATAAACATCCGAGCATAATCTTGACGGAAGGATAAACAGCACAAACCAAGAGACTAACAATAATACGAACTATAATCGAATGATTTCATTGATAAAACCTAACGATTACAAGCTCGTTACAACATAAGAATCAAGACTCTTTGGCAAGGGGAAGATCGAGCATGATCTCCCCCCTCATCTGGCAGCCCTAGGCTCCCGGGCAGACTCCCTCCCCAAACCCTTAACTCTCTACACATTGAAACTTGTATATATAGGCATCGGCCCATATTAGGTGCGACTGGGCCGCATGGTCAATCGTACGACTGAACCAATCGCACCTTCTCAGTCACACGGCTGGTCCATTAGCATGGCTCAGTCGTGTGACTGAGTCTCATTCGCATATGCTCCTGCAAATGACTCAGTTTCATGTGTTTACAACATATCAGGTTTGTTACATTAAGCCTAGACTATTCGACAAGCGACGGACACACTATATATAACTTTATATGCTCCTACAATTTATAGAGCGACAAAGCGAAGAGGAGGAGAAAACTCTCGGGTGTTTGAAGAGGAGAAGAAAAGGATCGAATTCAAGGTAGGAATTCGTGTGTTTATGATGTTTTTATCTCGCCTTATCCTTGGTTTTATGCTTATGTATGTTTGTGTTTGTTCGGGTATGTTTTTGGTGGGTTTCTAGGTGGTTGAACTTTACTTGCAAACGGGTTTTGAAGAAGTCATAACCAAGAGCTGCTAAGGTGAGTTCTAGAACCCCCTTTTTACTTGTTAACTACTTTGGGGCTGGAAATGCATGTATGAACTTTTTATAAAAGTTGGGTTTCATACCCGTATGTGTTTATGTGTGTGATTTCGGGTGGGGTTTGATTTTGGGCTATGTATGTGTTTGATGATGTTATGGTTGTGTTTCTAAGGCTTAGAATGTATGATTTAAGTTTAGAACATGATAGGTGATGTTTGGGGACTACGTTATGATGTTTAGGATGACTTAGAATGCTCATGCGCCTGAATAGTGGCCCATGCGCCCAACTGAAAATAACTGCCTAAGTGTTCCCATGCGCCCAAACCTCATGCGCCGAATAGTACTCATGTGCCTAGAAATAGGCTGAGATTATCTAAGTACCCAGACGCCTAGGATTCTCATGCGCCTAGGCACTCATGCGCCTGCATAGTGCCCATGAGCCTAGAATTTCCCAGAATAGACTAAGTGTTGCTCATACGCCCCAATAGTACCAATATGCCTAAGTATTCCACATGCGCCTGAAGGGCCATGCGCCAACACAGTGCTCATGTGCCTGCATAGTGCCCTTGCGCCTAAAGATTTAGAATATTTTATGACTTGTTAAGGAAAAAGTGAAATGTAGGCTTTGACTTGGGAGGTTTCGGGGGGCTATGTAAGTTGACTTTTTGAAGTCATAGATGATGTGATGGGTGATGTATGATATAATTTGATGATGTATGTATAATGCCTATGCTGGATGGTATGTAGCATGATTGTTATGTCATGTGTGATGGTGCCTTGTATGGAGATGTTTTGTATGATTATGATTATGTTCCATGTTATGTATGTTTATCTTTCCCGTGGCTTTACGTGTTATAGTTGTGAAAGAAATGATAAAGTATTATGTAACATAAATTGAAAGATAATGAAAAAAGGAACATAATGATAGAGTGCATGCATTAATGAAAGAGAAATTAATAAAAGGCTTGCAAGCAAAATGTACGAAGGTGCACGACTCTAAATTGTTGTAAGATCAACTGTATGTGGTTTAGCTAACCCTTAAGGATACACATAGGGGTCTAGTCTTTGTGACTGACTAGTGATATAGTACATGGATTACAGTGGTTACTCACCTCGATGCTGGTGCCAAGCTATGTGCGTTATGGAAGTCATTTATGATCTTCGGCCCAGTACCCGCTTTGTGCATACGTTTGAGGTGTAGTATACAGTTGGGATCTTTGTTGCTTGCCCCTGTGCTGGTGCCAAGCTATATGTGTTATGGAAGTCATTTATGATCTTTGGCCTAGTACCTGCTTTGTGCATACGTTTGGGTATAGCTGATGACACTGAACTGGAAAGAGATAAAGAAAGAAAGTGATGAACAGTAAAGGAAGATAATAATGATATTATCTATGTGTACGTACGATGTGTGATCATGTACAACAGTATAGTATGATTTGAAAGAAAGTAAAGTATGTTTTATTTTAAAACTAGAACTCACTCAGCAACGCTGACTTTTATGTGTTTCCAGTTGGCAGGTAAAGGTTGCTGAGGATGGCACAGGGTGGCTACTTGGCTCTTTTTGGATGACATTCATTTTTATAATGATTTTGTGATGTAATGCAACATGTATTTTGTAAAATTTACAACGATGTATTATTTTACAAAAGCTTTTATAATGAAATGAAGTGTTTGTTTTAATATTTCCGCTGCAATGTTTTCTTATGTTATAGAAAATATATGTTTTATGTGCGATGATTGACCAGCTGTAAGCGTCCCGGGAACGGGGCCTTAGAAAATTAAATAACATCATATTATAAAATAATATGTTAATAATTGTATTAAATAATATATTAATTACAAATAGTTAATTAAATAAGGAGTAAAAGTTTGAACTATTGCATAATACTTGTATTCTATTCTTAAAATATTGTTTATACTTAAATTAAATTACTATCTTGTCATCCTAAGATATATTTATCATATATTGGTTTGCCTCGCGCGATGCGACAAGTGTTACTGAGTCTCACTTGAAGAGCGTAATCTAACTCACAATGACTTAATCATTATTTATATTTGGGTGTTGTTGTTATTGTTCTTATTATTATTATTATTATTATTATTATTATTATTATTATTATTATTATTATTATTATTATAACTATGTAATATTTAGTAATTATATAATTATGTATATAAACAAGATAATACTTAATTTTAATAAGATATAGTTATAAATATATAAATAGTAAATGAAAAAATTATTATTAAATTAAAAGCATTATTAAGATAGTATTTAATTTAGTGAATTAAATAATGTATTAATTAGAAGAAGCGTACTTAATGAGGGCAATTTAAAAATTGATGCATAACACACTTGTATATTATGCTTAAAGAGTTGTCTTAGTGTCTTCCACTTTGAATAAAATTACAATTGAATCCTCCCTAAATACTTTATATAGTAGCAACAAGTCATTATGAAGGGGATTGTTGTAGCTATGAGTACCACTAATGAAACACTCTGTACTCATGTTTGATGCTTTATGGTGGTTGTTGTTGTAGTACTACTCCTGAAGCAATATGTGTTGTCGCTCAATGCTTTGGTGGTTTTGGTTGTGGCTATATATATTGTTATGCGTCTTTGGTTCTTGCCCTAGATTTTCAATGCTTTGGTTTTCTTCTTAGGTGATCAACGTCGGCAACCTCAATTTGTGCTCATGTTTAGTGCTTTTGGTTGTTGTTTTAGTAATACTTCTATAGCGCAAGGTAATGTTGCTTAGTGCTTTTAGTGTGTTGTGGTCATCGTCTTCTTCAATGCTTGTCACAGGCAACACTTTTAGTGTTGCCTGTGACAAGCATTGAAGAAGACGATGCTTGTCAGGCAACACTAAAATTTGTTGACTTCAATTGTTGTTTTAGTAATATTTCATAAGGGAGTTCAAAATATCTATATGTACTACTCGAGAGGCATTATATAATGATGTTTGATGCTTTTGGTGATTAGTGTTCTCAGTTTATTGGTGTTGATCCATGGCTTGACCACCGCCATAGTGGTTGCTTTGTCATCGTCAACTACTCACCGGTGGTCATTTTTTTGGATCTAGTTTACACAAAAACTATGATCGATCGTCACATTGTATGCCTAGCGGTGACGATTTGGACGTGGTGGTGGCCGACTTCTAGATTTGGTTGTTTACAGCTATACTCGATGCACCAACTATTTTTTCATCCTTACCTATTCGCTAGTGGCTGCCCTTCCAAGTTCTTATTCGACGTAATTATTAGATGCATAACATTTGTGGGGTTGTAGACATTCAAACTAGTTTAAATGCATCCGCCATTTGTGGAAAGGAATCATTACATACTAATATGTATTTTTATGTAGTGACATAAAATATATGTAACATCCGTCATTTTCAAGTTATTAACCCGAACACGAACTAAAATTAAATTTTCATATGATATGAATTTCTTTATCTAACTAATTTTTTTACATTAATGAATTATATGGATTAGACGTGTAGTTTAAACAATATTGTGAATTGATTTGTTTAATTTATTATTTAAACAACTTATAATAATTCATTGATTTATAAATAATTCTTTTTCATAAAGTTATAAAGTTTATAAATCATTTTACAATAAATAACTAAATGGAAAAAATTTATTAAAACTTATAAAGTTATAAAATGAATTTTAATAAACTTATAAAGTTTTATTAGTAATTATGCATTTTACTTATTGAAAATAAATAATCAAATTATAAAGTTACAAGTTTTATAAAAGTTATAAAGATTTTATAAGAAAATAAGTTGATTAAATTAAAAGTAAGGTTTTAATAAATTAAATGTTTAAACTGTAATTATTATGTTATCTATTTATTTTATTTAATCTTACATTTATTTCAAAATCATAATCCCTTTTAAATGACTTATAACTTACCATTAACACCGTTCATAACCTCTTCCTAACCTCAAGTATAAACGCAAGGCTTAGGCCTCATTTTTCATTTGCTCATTCTCTAAAAGTCTCTCACACAAACCTTTTATCATCCTTTGGTTATAATCAATTTCAAAAAAATTCTTTTATAAGTAATTTAGAAGAATTTTCAAATACTAAGGTAACCTTATATTGTTTTTATATTATCCATTTATATATTGTTTAATCACCCTAACATCCAATTAATCTCATAACTTTATGTTCTTACTTTTATTCTTTCTTCTACTAATCTCTTTTAATTTTAATAATTATCATTTGATCATTAACCTTCTAATATTTACTAACCTTATAGCAATCACTAACATTCCTAAATCAAGCTAACATAAACAAAGAATCCCGTTTGCATATGGACGGCTATGTCGCCGCATTTGGTTATTCCACAAGATTATTTCCATAAGTGATGGCTATGCTGAAGTCTTGGAATATTTTTATATAACTCCATTGAAGTCTAATATATTATATATCAATATAATAAGTTTGTTCTAACCCGTTTCATGCTTTAACAATTATAAAAGTGCACATAAGTGCCTTACTATAATTTTGGCAGAATATAATCTAACTTCAATCGACTATAACTTGATCATAACAAACTAAATTTGAGTAAACTCAGACTCCAATATCAATTTCATTCAATTAACTTTTCAACGATAGTTTATACGTCTTCAAAATCAATCAGACAACTCAACAATAGCCTTCACAATATAAGTGCGCATTTCAGCACCTTCTGTCTTGTGCTACTGTTTTGACCTAATTACAGATCTGTTCATAAAATATTTCTGAATGAAAGTTGTCTAGGAGACTTTGAACTAGTCAACTATAATTTTTTATAATTTAATGAAACCGTTTGCTATTTTTAAAACCTGTTCAAACACATATCAAACATTCTGTCCATAATCTAAAATTGATGCAATCTACCTTTCGTTTTTTAGCATTCTCTAAATTTCCTAACTTCTTGTAATGAATTCCGACCTCAAGTTATTGTTTTTTTATTATTTAGGACATCACCTTTGACTCTTGACATTCAAGTTTTCTTATGTATTCTACAACCATCACTATACTTGTGAGTTTTCCATGTGAGTTCTCCATGGCCCTTTTTACTTTATTTCACACCTTTTACAGTGAAATATGTTAACTTTATAAACTTACACTTGTAAACATCTTGATACTTGTAAATGCACAAGCAATTTATCTTTACTTTTGTCATGGTTTTTTATATTATTGTTAGTGTTATATGAGATACATTATATGTTGACAATCATTAACTATTGTTAGTCTGGTGACATCATAGATCTATGGGCCTGACAAACTACTTAGTTAATCCAAGTACACTTAGCTAATCGTTTAATCTTGTAATCTTGTAATATTATTAACTGTCAAGGTTTGATTGTAGCTATATGTGTTCTATAAACTTGCATAATTAATAACCATTGACATGAATTGCTACTTGTAAATCTTTTATGTATATATTTATGTTTAACCCATTGAAACTCACCAACTTTCAAAGTTGATCCTTTATTTTAATATGTTTCAGGTTTGATACTTGAGGATCTCTTCGTGCTAATATAGGACTTGGACTTAGTTTAATTGAAAATCTTATGTTGTTGTTTATATCTTGTTTGTATTGTAATGATTTAATTGTCTTGTAATATTCATTGAAAATGATATTTAATATTATTTAAACTTATTTAGTTCCATGTGCTATGAACAATCGTTTCACATTCGTCCACCCTGATGATTCCACCGTCGGTCGGGGTGTGACACTTATATTAAGACACTTTAAGAGCTTTAATTGCATTGAGATATGGTATCTCTGGACCAAGAACCTCTTTATCATCTTTGCAAGGGTGAAATGGATAATTGTCAACATTGAGTGAGCTAACAACCATCAGGGTGCTTACAAGATTTGCTTTGTTTCTATTTAAACATTTAATGAAATGCTTTAAAAGTTTCTCAGTATAAGTTGACTTATGTACAATTATTCCATTATGCATATGCTTAATTTGTAAATCAATACAATATTTGGTTTTTCTAAGTTTTTTCATTTCGAATTCTTTCCTTAAAAGATCAATTTCTTCGTTAATCTCCTTTTACGTCCTAATTATATTTAGATTATCAACATACACAGATCACATATCTAGATGTTGTCTTCTTAATGAAGACGCATGGATAAATATGGTTATTTGAATATCATTTACTTGTATCATTTACTTGTCAAGTAATCACTCAAATGATTATACCACGTCCTTCCAGATTTTTTAGTAAAAGGATCTTTGTAATTTGATGGAATAGATTTTCTTAGGATTTGAGCTTAATGCTTCGGGAAATCTAAAACCTTTAGGAATTTTCAAATTGATGTCACTATCTAGTGATCTATACAAGTAAGTTATGATAACGCCCATAAGATGCATCTCTAAGTTCTTAAAGACTGCTAAGTTGATTAAATATCTAAAGGTTAACACATCCATAATAGGGAAGTATGTTTCCACATAGTCAACCGATGGCCTTTATGAAAAACTTTGAGTTACAAGTCTAGCTTTTTACCATGTAGTTTCATTTTTCTCATATCATTTTCATACAAAAACCAAATAAATATAATTCAACTTTCAAAGCTTTTGTCAATTAATCCCAATCAAGTCTATTTTAATAATCACTAACTGACTTTAGTTTAGGATCATCATCTACACTCATGATGTCACTTTCTACATAATAAGAAAATATTTAATCAGTACTTTCCATTTTATCTCTATTTCATAAGATATGTGTGTGACCATAATTAATTGACATTTATTTATTACTTTCATCCAAATACTCCTCATGACAGGTTTTTGTATTTAGCATTGCATCAAGATCATTGGATTTATGGTCAACTTTCTTTCCTAGAGTTATTATTTTTCGAGCATTTTAATCCTTGGAACCAATTGCTCTTTCTTGTTTCAAACGAATTTAAGAATCATTAGCCATTGTGTTATCTATTTGCATATTTGGAATCTCAACTCGAGCTAGAGTATTTACAACTGATATATAAGATTTAGGAACTCTATTTGTATCAATAAATGCATCAAGTAATTTGTAACATTTGCCCATTTTGAAAAATCTAAACCTGAATCTGTTTGGGTCAAGTTGAAAATCAAATTTGTTATCTAGTTATTTGATTTATCTTAATGTTTCAAAAGCAATAAATGTGTCACTTAATCAATTTAACTTAAATTCTATAATTTATAAAATAAATTTATAAATGCTAAATGGTTATTAATATCTATAAGATTTTAAAATATTCAACCAAAATAAATAATTAAATTACAAGTTCTTGTAATATTTATAAAGTCTATAAAGATTTAATAAAAAAGAGTTAAATTAAAATTAGAGTCTTAATAAATTTAGTTTTTAAATTGTAATTTTTAATTTATTTAAATGATTTAATTTTATATTCATTTCAAATTCCAATCATAATCCCTTTTTGAAAGACTTGTAACTCACCAATTAAAATCACTCATAACATTCTCCTAACCTCAACTATAAAAGCAAAGTTTAGGCCTCACTTTTCATTTATTCATTCTCTAAAAATCACACTAACAAATCTTTCTTTCATTCTTTGTGTAACACCCGGTTGTTTTTAAAAGACAAGATATAAAGAATTAAAGCAAGAAAGGCAATAAAGATCAAGTGGAAGGACTAAAAGTGTCCAAAAAGGACAAAACTTTCAAAAGTTGGTGTAAAGGTGGGCATGGCCGCCCACCCTCACCTCACTCCACCATATTTTCTCGGTTTTAGAGAGAGCAGAGAAAGCTTGTCACACCCTCAATTTCCACAGACGGGTTTTTACTGTTAGGCGTGTGACAAACCAGGATCTCAGATACGGTCATATCAAACGACCCTATATGAATTTAAAATAAACGTTTAACTTAAATCAGAGTAAACATAAACGAAATAAACAGCAGTGCGGAAGCGTATAAATGAAATGTAAACCAATGCTAAAAGTTGCAAAGTACTATGCCAAAACAAAATGTTCGATGCCAGATAAATGAATTTGTTGATGCATGTCCTGAGTGTGTTCCTTAGCCGTGCAACCTAGCTTAAGCGATCCTGTGACCTGAGAAAACATGCTAAAGTGTGTCAACATAAAGTTGGTGTGTTCACAGGTTTTATCACTGATAAAATATTTGTAACTGTTTGAATGGTAAAGTAAGTAAAACATATCGATAGGTAGCTAGCCTATAAACAAGTTACTTAGC
>BJCM01211570.1:0-14168 GCA_018326385.1 Flaveria bidentis
AAGTGTGGCTTTTGTGTGTGTGTTTTTCATGGTGTAAATCACCATCCAAGGAGAAATCCTCTCCTTTGGGTGGGTTTGATTTCACCAGCCATCTATGATTCTCATTGTAACTTGTTTATCAACATCAATGAAATCATAACATTATTATTATCCATCTCTTTGTTCTTTGATTCATACACGTCCACCCATCTTAATTTTGATTTCTAGATCTGAACGAGATGAATCCTAAGATCCAAGCTCAATGAATATGAAATATTGATTCAGCAAAATGTTATCAAAGCTGTTGGTTGCTAGATTTATCTAGTTTTCAGATCTGATTTTAGTTTTAATGATGTCAAGAACAATAAAGAAAACAAGAAAAATGAAAAACAAAGTCCCTGTTCATCAAAAACCCATTTGTTCATACCCAAAATCAGAAGAAAAACAAACAAATCTGTTCAACAATGGTACCATTTGAAGAATCATGAACATGTTCATGATTATTCCTTCAAAATTCGATGCAATTGAACAATATTAACATCAAAAAAGAAGAAAACACATTTGTTCATCTCAAAATCAAGAAGAAAAATCGTCAAGATCTATTCTAATATGGTACGATTTAAAGAAATATAATCATTCACTGGATTATCGATGCATTTGAACATGATTATCATTGAAAACAAAGAAAATATGAAGAAATAGAAGCTACTGCTGATTTCCCGACCTGCACTGCAATGTGAAATCGTTTTTGTTCAAGTCTGAAAAGAAATGCGGATGAACAAAAACAAATACGGATGAAGCTTCATCAAATGCGGATGTGTTATACACAAATGCAGATGACTTGTCACCAAATGTGGATGACTTGGCAACAAATGCGAATGACTTGGCAACAAATACGGATTACTTGCCACAAATGCTGATGGATTGGCACCAAATGCGGATGACTTGTCACAAATGCAGAGGCTTGGCAACAAATTTGGATGCCTTATCACCAAATGCGGTTGACTTGTATATAAATGCGGGTACTTTAAGCACAAATGCGGATGCTTTGAAATCAAATGCAGATGCATTGAAATCAAATGTGGATGCCTTGCAAAAAATGTGGATGCTTTGCAAACAAATGCAGATGAGTTAGCAAAGAAATGCGGATGTGTTTCAAGAAATGCTTATGAACAGATCATGAACAGGACTTCAAAAAAAAACATGAATATGGATGATTGCAACCGACAAGCACATCCATTTTGATCATGCAAGCAAAAAAAGTGCATAGAAATCAACTTTGGTCACTTTTTCACAGATTCATCTAGGGACTTGTACAACTATCAGATGCCCTTTTTGAAGTACTTGGGCTCACATTTTTTCTGATGATGTTTTGCACCCGTGTCTGACTACTGAACGGATAGTTAGCCGGACATTAATCATGGGAGCACTCATTATCTGACCATAATGAACTGAATGTCTCCAATCTTGATGTAACCATTGTTGGTGACTCCATTCCAACCACCAGAATACACAAGAATCATCCGGTTGAAACCATTATTGGTGAACTTTATGAGAGGGTGACAAGAAGCAAGTCCAGTACCCAAGAACATCAAAGAGGCTCTTCAAGACAATAGCTGGATTGAAGCAATGCAGGAAGAATTGCTTTAATTCAAGAAGCAAGAAGTATGGCAACTGGTAGATCTTCTCAAAGGACAATACCCGATCGGTACCAAATGGCTGTACAGGAACAAGACTGATGA
This sequence comes from Flaveria bidentis, assembly GCA_018326385.1. Lineage (NCBI taxonomy): Eukaryota > Viridiplantae > Streptophyta > Magnoliopsida > Asterales > Asteraceae > Flaveria > Flaveria bidentis. The sequence continues at coordinate 1,722 of BJCM01211570.1, forward strand.
TAGAGGGTTCGTCATCAGAAACAAAGCAAGATTAGTGGCACAGGGATACACTTAAGAAGAAGGATTCGATTATGATGAAGTGTTTGCACCTGTTTCCTGATTAGAAGCAATCAGAATCTTTCTAGCGTATTTTGCGTCCATGAAATTTACTATTAATCAAATGGATGTGAAGTGTGTCTTCTTGTATGGAAAGATTGCTGAGGAGATCTATGTGAGTCAACCACCTGGCATTGAAGATCCAGATTTCCCTCACAGAGTTTACAAGCTTGACAAAGCTCTATATGGTCTTCACCAAGCTCCAAGGAAGTGGTATGAGACTCTATCATCCTTTCTTTTTGAAAATGTATATGAAAGAGGAAGGATTGATCAGACTCTCTTCATAAAAAGAAGAGGAAAAGACATGTTGTTAGTCCAGATTTATGTGGATGATATCATCTTTGGCTCAACAAACAAGCAACTCTTTAAAGAGTTTGAAGACCTTATGCATTCAAAATTCCAATTGAGTGCAATGGGGGAACTCACTTTCTTTCTAGGGGTGCAAGTCCAACAAACAGCAGATGGAATCTTCATCAATTAATCAAAATATGTGGAAACTATGTTGAAGAAATTCCACTTTGCTGATTGTCAGTCTATCAGAACTCCTATGGATACTAAAGTGAAGATTGGACCTGATCCAGAAGGCAAATCAGTGGACTAGACTCACTATCAATCTATGATCGATTCACTTATGTATCTAACAGCCAGTAGGCCTGACATTATGTTTGGTGTTTGTGTGTGTGCCAGATATCAAGCTGATCCAAAAGAATTACATGTGAATACAGTCAAAAGGATATTCAGATATCTGAAGGGCAAACCAACTCTTGGGTTATGGTATCCAATAGAAGGAGACTTCAATCTCTTTGCATTCACAGATAGTGATTATGGAGGATGCAACTTCAATAGAAAGTCCACCTCTGGCGGTTGTCAATTTCTTAGTCCCAGACTGGTCTCATGGCAATGCAAGAAGCAAACAAACGTATATGTATCAACAGTAGAAGCTGAGTATATTTCAGCATCAGCTTGTTGCTCTCAAGTACTCTGGATTCAAAACCAGATGATTGATTATGGTTTTAACTTCTTGCACACATCAATTCACATTGACAACACAGTAGTTGTTTTTATTACAAATAATCATGTTCAGCATTTTAAAACAAAACACATTGAAATTAGATATCACTTTTTGAGAGACTATTCTGAAAAGGGGCTAATCAAATTGATTCAAGTACCCACTGAAAATCAATTGGTTAATTTATTCACAAAGGCATTTGAACCTAGTAGGTTTGAATTTCTAGTTCAATCAATTGGCATGATTAACCTTGAGTAAAACCAATCAAAACATCAAAAACAAGTCAAAAAATACTAGAAAACACAAAAAGAAGTAAATTTTTATGAAGAATAAAATATCAAGGGAAATGATATAATTACAATCGTTATATCATTCACTGTGCTTAATTTCAAAAAATTGCAAGACTGTCATGACTTACCAGATATGTTGGTAGGCTCAACTTGGAAGAGAAGATACATGCAGTGATGAATTAAATCTTATTCAATAGTGAAACACTCATGTCAAAGTACAGGTATGTATTGGCTTATCTGAATGCATGTGTGTAGTAACCTAAACACACCAGGTAATGATACTTTATGAATCTCTTTCACCTACATCAAGTTTCATCTTTGTTTTGCTAAGCAAAGACCTGATGAAGCAAGCACATAGTGCAGATGTACTGATCCAAAAGAATCCCAATGAGGAACACATCCAAATTGGATGAATCTACAAAAGCAATACATTCCAAGTGAATGAACAAAAGAATCCTATCATGGATCACCTTCCAAAGTGAAGTGAAAAGAATCCCAATGTGGATCATCATGAAAAGGATCAAAGTAAAAGAATCCCAATGAAGATCAGTGAAAATGAGTTCTTATAACTTAAGTAACCTCGTAAGAAAAGTTGTGAAAAAGTTCTACCATGCATTGTATAAGGACGGTTGATCATTCCATGCTTGTGTATGAGATACATATTGAATAATTAAATCAACCATTTAAAACATGATAAATATCATTTGCATCAAAATATCAACCTGGTATGAGTTTAAGAGGACAAACATACCTTCAATCATCAAGTTCATAAACATGTCCATTTTATCATAAAGGATGCACATGTGTAATGTAAGATTGATATGATCCCAACAAAAGATATACTTCTCTTCTTTATTAATAATCAATGTACATAATAGTCAAAAAGTTGATAAAACTTTAAAGTTTCTATCCAGATGTGGATATAAACTTTAGGGGGAGTAATTTCAAATTTTTAATTAAATCTATATAGATTTTTACTATCTCAAATTACTTTCATAAAAATTAAAAACAAAACAAAAAGAAAATGCATGTGTTGATATAGAAGTTATACCATAGTATCTTAGTCTATGTAGATTCTTGGAAGCATAAAAAGTCCAAGATCAGTCAAACAATGGGAAACTTGTATCACTTCTGACATACAAGTCAATCCAAGCAAGAATTGACAAAATCAACAATCAATAACTTCATAAGACACAAATTCAATCAAAGACAACTTTCATAACAAGAAAAATCAAAAGCAGAAAACATTAAGTTTTGATTAAGTTCAAAATTTAATGCAGGTAAGTGCATTGGTTAATGTCGGTGAAGGTAACCCATGCTTATAACCAATGTAGGTAACTTTCTATTTCCAAGTAAAACTAATGCGGACAAAGATTTTACTCTATCGCATTAGTGTGTTAAAAGTATACATGATCAAGTAAATGTGTATTTTATTCTATCGCATTTGTTATAGTGAGCAATGCTGAACAAATTTTGTCAACCGCATTTGCTATAGTGAGCAAATGCTGACAAAGTTTGATCATCCGCATTTGCTACAGTGAGCAAATGCTGACAAAGTTTGATCATTCGCATTTGCTACAATGAGCAATGCTAAACAAATTTTGTCAACCGCATTTGCTACAGTGAGCAAATGCTGACAAAGTTTGATCATCCGCATTTGCTACAGTGAGCAATGTTGAGCAAGTTTTGTCAACCGCATTTGTTACAGTGAACAAATGCTGATAAACTTCATTCTTCTGCATTTGCCACAATGCACAAATGCAGATAGAAGAAAACTGAAGTAACAAAACTTCCGCATTTGCTACAGTGTGTAAATGCAGATGCCTAAAATCACAAGTTAAAACTCTTCCGCATTTACAACAATAAACAAATACGGATAGCAAAGTACTCAAAATTTTCACTTCTGCATTTACAACAGTAAACAAATGTGGATAGCTAAGTACTTAAAATTTTCACTTCCGCATTTGCTATAGTGATTTAAAAAATTTGACCGCATTTGCTCTGGAACTTGTAAAATCTTGTAAAAGCCATTAATTGCCTATTTAAAGGAAATTCAAAGGGTCATTTAATACTTTTCAAATTTGAGAGATTCCATAGTGAGACGAGCGAAAAAAAACCACTATACATCCTCATTGATCATCATCATCATCAACAACCAGAGATTTTAGTGTTTTCTCCTCAATTTGTTCTTATCTTCGATTCTAAGCAACAATAGTATCGAAAGAAAGGTGAAATTTCCAAAATATTTCGTGACCTAACTTTCGAAATTTTGAACCAAAATTGAACGAAGAACCAAGGGTTAATGAAGAACACCCAAAATCAGTTTTATTCAAAGAAATGTTATACATTTTCAATATCAATGAACATGTAAACTAAGAGGAATTCTACTCATCTTGAGAAACTTCATAGTTGTGTTCAACACAAGAACAGAGCCTGATGAAAACTGAAAATGTGGAACAAATTCATGAAATAAAATCTAATAAATGGTTGATAATATTAATAATACATTTAGTTAAACTTGAAAAACAGAGAAACTGTGATTGTTTATCACAAATTCACCAGTTTACGTGACAACTATGAAACAATAACATCAAACATTCATTTTTGACAATTAAAAGTCAAACTAATGAATGGTGCATATACTTCCTTATTAAATCTAACTCATATGTCTTAAATGCAAATTAAATGGCTAATCTTACATGGAGCAAGCTCCACAATGTCAGTGGATTTCTAGACCCTATTGTACCTGAGGCTGAGAGGCTCAGAGACATAATCAGATTCATCTCCACAACAAGAGTGGCTTATGCTATCACTGTCAGACCTATCATATATGAGAAACTCATAAGGTTATTCTGGAACTCTGCTGAAGTGATAGAGGCTGATGGTGTTAGGTCTTTATTAGGAAGGATTGATGATGAGCATACACTGATCATTACTGAAGAAACTGTGAGAAGGTGTCTGCCGTTTGGTGATGATGCAGATGCACCAATTGAGATAGAAGATGATGATATTACTACTTTCTTTGTAGAGATTGGATATGAAGGAGGTTTTGAAGCAAAACATATTGTGAAGGGGTTAGTAGACTTGCCTTGGAGGTTTCTGATCCATATCTATCAGCATTGTTTGTCTAAAAGGAAAACAAGATGGAATGATATCCCAGTTACTACTTCATTAGCAATTTGTGCTTTATGCACAAATAGGCCATTCAATATGTCAGCTTATGTCTTCAATGATCTAGTATCCAACATACAAGAAGGAAGGAGATACAAATTCTTAATGTACCCAAGGTTCATCCAATGTCTCATAAATGAAGCATTCCCCAATCTAGCTGTTGATGGACCAGTTCTAGATATTCCACACTATGATGCTAAGTCTTATAAATACATCAAGAAGAGGGATCCTAGAAATTTTTACAGTAGAGCTCACTCTCCTCTTCTACCTTGGATGCTTCAACAAATTAATCCTGATGAACAAGGTGAAGAACAACATGCTCCTGTTAATAAGCATATTGAAGAACAAGCTGCTCATATTCAACACACTGCTGATGAGAAAGTTGAAGACATTGATAGGCCAAGGTTAGTGTCACCCCAGGATGGTGCAAGGGGTGATTCTCACACTAAACCTGAAATTCATGATTTTGCATCTCCCTTTGTACCTCTACCAATCCCATCTCCACAAAGAACCCCATAGCAAACACCTTACTCTTCACAAACTCCATCTCCAAAAAGAACCCCAACACCTCACAGCTCACAAAAACAATCTCCACAAACATAACCCATTACTTCTCCACATCTATCTCCTATTCATCATTCACCTATCCAATCAGCCCAACCACCCCCAATTTCTACAGAACCTATTGAGTTTGGTGACTCTGCCAGCTTTTCAGAATTATCCAAATCATCTTCTCATAAGGATGATAACCCTAACAAAATGCTTGTCAAGAAAGTTGTCTTTGCTCCTTCTGAGAGTTATGCTGAATCTAGTGTCAATAAACCAGATGAGATGATCTCTGAACTTCTACAAAAAGTAGCAAAGATGGAAAGACTACTAAATAGGAGATCAGGCATCATTCAAGATAGATTGGTGGAACTGGATGAGAAGGAAGCTGAGCTGAAATCATTGAAAGAAAAATATGATTCTGAGAAGAAAAAAAAGGATAAAGAGATTGAGAAGTTAAAAGCTGCTTTTAATCATTCAAGAAAAGAAATCAGTGGGCATGGTGACACTCTTTCTATTCAAACCATTGCCATGGAAGAGCAAGAGGAAATAATTGAAGAACAATTTGTTTCTGAGCTTGAGATGTTGATTGAAATTAAGAGAAAAGCTTAGGCTGAAGCAAGTGAAAGAGATGAGGAAAGATTTAGAGCTAATGAGATACAATCTTCTTCTGAAAGTGATGAAAAAGAAGAAGATACAACTAAGTCAAAGAATGAAGAGTCAAGCCTATAGATGGTGGTCTATTCTGGAAAATCAACTGCTACACACACCGAAGAGGATTAATTTAAAGACATGATCAATGCACTAGACAGTTTCACATCAAAAGAGTTCATTATTGATGATGAGTTCTGAGATTTTGTAGCTGATCAAAGGACTTTCAGTGAACCTATTGTGATTATCCCTTAATCCCCTATCCCTTTGGAGAAGGAGTTGAGCTTGCAAATAATCCCAGCTATGTCTCTATCTGATGAGTAAAAAGAAATGATCAGAAAACTATGTGAAGAACAAAGAGAAAAGGAAGAAAAAGTTGTTGCTGCCCATGAACAAGTACAATTAGAGGTTGAAAAAGTGCCTCAAAGATCTGAAATGCCTGAAACATCTTCTGGTCCTTCACTTCAAACCTATACTAGAAAGAGAAAGCATTTATCTGAGAAGGCAAAGGGCAAAAGACCCATAGTGGAAGAAGAGCCTGTGAAGAAAAGTAAACAAGATGATCCAAGAAGCTTGGCAGCTATAGCAGAATTCTTAGAAGAACATGAGCAAGCAGAAGCTCAATTAAAGAAGCAGTCTATTTTTGTTGATCTGGAAGAAGGTGAAATTGAAGGAGGCTATGTGGCTAATGAGCCAATAGCAGTTGATAGTCTTGTGAAAGAAGAAAGTTCAGTAGAAGAAATGATGAAAAAGGCTCAAAATGATGATTTAATGGTTGAAACTATATATCTGATTAATCATGGATATGATCCTGATGAAGTCTTTGGCATGACTTATGAGGGGATGAAGGAAGAAAGGGAAAGATTGAACAAACTGCTAGACCCTACTATTGAAACTGACTATGAAAAGATCATCTCACCTAAAGCTGATAATCCAAAACTATCTGCCATGAAGAAGCAAACTTCAACTTCTCAACCTTTGTATCCTGATCCCTATACAATGTCTGATAGGGAAATGAAGGATTATTTATCAAGTCAAGGTTTCACCAAGAGGAAACTTGGTAACATGAAAACCAATTCCTTAAGGGCTGTTGTCCTTAGGTTGATTACTGAGAAGAAGGAGAGACTTAAAACTTTGGAAGAAGAGATCATTAGCAAGAAGCCAAGATCAAGAATGTCTGCTCAAGACATGCCACTCACTTTTAGAGATCAAGACTCTCTGGCACCTGTGCTTCACAGATATCTTGAGTGTTTTGCTGAGCCTTCACAACTGAAGCTTCAAGAAGGAATCACCACTATAGAGATGATAAAGGTGGTGTCTACTCCAACGGGCAAAATAGATCAAAAAATCATTGCCCGGAAGTACGACAGTGATTGGAACATGTTCATGGTGAAGAGGATCTCCGGGCTGGTCTAATTCTTTACAGAGTACTCTACTCTAGTAAGTTCCCTAGAGATCCATGACCTAAAAGAACTAGCTCAATTAGAACTAATAAATCACACAGCTATGTTAAGAGGCTATGAGTTTGAAGAAATACTTAGAATGTTCAAGAGAACCGACAAATTCAAGTCTTTGAAAGCCATATGCATGAGGAAAGACAGATCATTCAAAAACCCTTTAGAGAATAGACAAACAAAACCAGCAGAAGAGGTAGTGTTTCCAGAACTGAAAGTGAAACCTACAAAGGCATTAAAAAGAAAAATGGTGGCTGGCACTCATTCCTCAATACCAATCTCCAACGTTTACTATGATGAGAAGACTTATGAGTTGGTGATTGAGAGGAAGTGGAGTGGGAAAGAAGGTGCAGAAATCAGATTGTTTAGTGGTTATGAAGTAAGACTATTAGATAAATTTTACATACACTCTATCTTCACCAAGCACTTCAGAGAGATCTCCAAAAAACTTGGTGAAGAAGATATGCACTTCTTTCTAAAGTGCATCAAGATACTAAAGATGGCATATGACCAGACCATTGCCAAGAGGGAGAAAAGAAAGAAGAAAAGGACACCTCTGCAGTTGGGCAACATTGTAAAACTGGAGGTTGATATAGATGGTGCTTTGTTGACTCACAGGGATGGGTTGTCTACAGTATCAATTTGGGAACCAGTTTCACTCAAGAAACTACCATTATAAGTCATCCATGCAATAAGTCAAATGAAGATACATGTTCTTAATAGAGAAAAGATGGTTGATGCTAAAGTCTTTGTCAACATGTTAAAGGCTATACTAGACCCATCACAAGCTGAACCTCTGGTGCCACAACAAGATCCAGCAGAATCTTCACAACCTCAACCACCACCAAAGCATTGAAGAACACAGGTTTTATAATCCTTAGGGGGGGTATTATTGGACCCTGGAAGGATCATACATGCCAATTCAATTGGTGAGTTGATGGTTGTTCTACTGAAATTCCCACAAGTCCAAGAATTAATACGGATGAAGATCCTACAGTAGAAGAAGAAGTATTGGCTTACCGCATTTGTTAATGCGGAAGGCAAAGAACAAATGATGACAAGTTTAAGTATTTGTTCTTCCGCATTAACAAATGCGGAAGACCATCAAGTAAAGAAATGTTGATCAAGTCAACTCATCCGCATTTGCCAATGCAGATGAACAAGAAATGCGAATGAAGACTTAGACTAGTTCTGATGTAATAGGTCAAGGGTAGTTTAGTCATTTTGTAAAATGCATCTTGTCTGCCTATAAATAGAATAGAAAACCTCGTACATGAGGTGACAGTTGATAGAAAATTAGAATATATTTTGTCTTTTAGGTGTATCATTACTGTTTTATGCTAAAACCCTAGCATTTACTGTAATCGTCATCTTATTCAATACAAACAAGCATTTATGAGTATTTCTTCTGCATTGATTGTTTGCTTCCGCCTTTCAATCGTTAACTCAATCATTATATTCGATCCTAAGTGAGAATCTCAATCTCACTACCTAGTCAAAATATTTTAAATGGACTTAACCTTACCGCCATTGTCACATCATATCCCAAACTGTCATTTCACCTTATCCATCCGCCATTTCACCTATTTAAATACTTCTGACCTTTTCTTTTAATCTTTTTACCAATTTCACAGCCCTAAGTTTCTTTCATCTCCAGTTTCATTCCGAAAATCAACCTTATTTCCTTTGTAACTTTCTCACACAATTGGGGGAACAGACAGATGGTCACCTTGAATAGAATTAGGGTGATTCGGTTTAGCATTTGTGGCCAGGTTTTAATCATATCCAATCAAATCATCAGGGAGCATCTCAAACTTTATGATGAAGGCTTTCCTGTGGAATCATTAGGGAGAATCTTAAACTTCATGATGAGGTCGACCATTTTCAAGGTGTTAAAAAGGGTATCCAACAACTTCACTAGAAGACACACTGAGTTACTTCCAGGTATGACTGAGCCAATGGCTCCTGGTGACATTCCTGTTAACCCCACAGGTGATGAAGCCACACCAACAATAACCACTACATTGCCAAATCTTCCTTCTCACCCCATCAACATTACACACCAAAGACACTCCAAAGGAACCCTTGTTCGATCTCCTCTAATTGAACAAGTTCCCCCTGTTCTATCCAAAAAGGCTAGAGTGAAAACATGGGCTCCCACTCTATTTGAGTCCTAACTTCCTTCACATTTGACCTCAATATGGGTATTGAGTCTCCTCAGTCTCAATCCCATGAGCCCCAAACCCAAGCTGAAAACCCTCAGGATAAGTCTCTATACTCTCCTGAGCAGCCAAAAAAGGACAACCCCATTATAGGCTCAGTGCCATTAGACATTGATCAAAGTCCTGGGTCATTAGAATTAAATTTCATATCCTTTACGGACCTTCTTATAGGTACTGATGAAGAAATCATGTCTGTTCAAGGCAATAAAGTTGTTCTACAACACCTCTCTAAAGATCAACTGAGCCTAGAGAGATCTTTGATTTCTAGCCCCCATCAACAAACCCAAACTGAGGTGAGTCCCACTAGAGTGGAAGGGACTCATGTAGATTCAGCTACCACTATTGAAGGTGCCTCAATGGACCCTCATGACAGTGGTAACATCTCTGAGACTGAATCTACAGCAATCTTGTCTTTTGATAACTCTGAAAGAGACATCATTAAGCAAGGGAAACCAGAGCGCCAAGAAACCACATCTGGTGGTGAGGATGAACACACTAGGTAAGTTACCTCATCTCCCTGTGATTCTTCAAAAGAAGATGATGGAAGTATGCAACTCACCATTCAAAACCTATTTTCTAAAGTCTCAGATCTTGAATCTAGGGTTAAGACTTTATAGGATAGGTCTGCCACTCAGCAACATAAGATTGAAAGTCTCAAGGCTCAGGTAGCTGAGAAACATATTGAGAGATCTGTTACGCATGTACCTGTACAAGTTTCTTTGACTTCTTCCTCTAGCTTATCTAGCTCTCAAGATGCTGCTACCAAAAAGGGAGAGAATGTTCAGAGTGAAACTCACATGGAGCAGCAAAGCTTAGTTCTTTCTACTCTCTCTTCAAGATATCTTGCTTAAGAATCAACTGTTTTCCCTGAGCCTCCTCCTGTCATCCTTCATGTGGATCCAAGGATGCTTATAGATTTGAATAGATTCCTAACCAAATTTCTAATGAGCTCCTCCATTGAACAACCAAGCTTAGATGTTGCTTTATATTTTAGAGCTGAAGAGCTTCAAAGGTGGAATACATTATCAACTACTATCAAGAAAGTTTTTCAACCTAAGGTCCATACTGAACCTAAGATTGAATTCAAAGGGGATATGGGGACTAATGGCCCAACAACTAAAACAGTTAGGACAGATAGTGAAATGCCACTAACTTTCGAAGCTAAAGTCAAAGTTGCGGAAGAAGTATTTAAAACTTCTAAAGTCGAGATCCAAGTTGCAGAAGTACTATAATCTATATCTGATGATCTAATTATCACAGATGTAATCCTTGAACTATCATCCTGAGGTAAATAGTGAAAACTTTCTCAAAACACCTCTTACTCAAACATCATCATCACAAGCTCAAATCACCACCCACCAACCTAAAATCTCTACGCAAGAACCTCAAAAGTCTCAAGCTTCCAAAGAACTCAAGGGTAAAAGGAAGTTGTCTGCGGAAGAACTACAAGAGGAAGAAAGGCTGGAAAAGCTTAGAAAAAACTGTAGGCTTCGCTATGAGAAACTATTAGTTGTAATTAGAAAAGCAACTATAGTCAATCAAGAGGCTATCAACAATCAGAAAAGGGTGGAGATTATTGACAAGCTTGTCAATCTGGGCGCAGCTAGTGAAGATGTTCTCCTCCTACCACTTGAGGAGTTGGTGGAGTTAGAGAAGGCAACCCTGTTGTGGATAGAACAAGAAGAAGCAGCAAGGTTGGCCTTATAAGAGGAAGAACTGAGAAAGAAAGGGGAAGTTAAGCAACAACTCAGGGATGAAAGGATAGCTTTTCTGAGCTCCAGTGGATTCTTTCTTGAGGAACTGGCTTCTCATGATAATGATACACTCTTGTAGCTTTTCAAAAAGGAACAAGACCAAATGAACAAATAGAGAAAGAAGACTTTCTAGGAAAAAGCTAAAGTAGAAGAAGAAGAAGAAGGAAGGAAGGAAAAAGCTCAACTTGTAGTTGTCAAGAAGATGGGAAATAAAGCCTGAATAAAGGATTATCTCAGGGCCCATGGCTTTTCTAGCAGGCAAGTTGGCCCCGCGTCCGAGAAGACCCTGCTGCGATGTCAGTGATATCAAGGCTGGCATTCGCTCAGGAAGAAGGAAGGAGATGTATAGAAGAAAGTAGGGGATGACTGCTGAACCCATACCTCAACCGCAACCTCAACCAGAATCAACTCCTCTTTCTTTCCCCATTAAAACCGAACCAACCACTGAACCTTACATTCCTGAGCCCACACCATCATCCATACCCTCTCCTACACCAATTCCATCAAAACAACCACCTTCACTACTTATCCTTAAACCCAAAACACTCTCTAGAACCCAAACATCATCCACCCAATAGCCACCTAAATCATCCTCTTAACCCTCTAAACCTCTAACCTTAGAAGAGTTTAAGGAGATCAAGAGGATGCTCATCAAATGTACTACACTGAACGATATCTCCTGTGAGGAAGGGCTCATCAAGTTAACCTTCATTGATGGCTTCTCATATTCCCTCATAAGAGAACAATTCCTTGATCTATCTAGAGGAATACTGGACCAAGCTCCCAAATTCTTGGCAACCAACTCAGACTCTTTTGAAGAAGAAGTGAAGAAGCTGAGAAGAAAGCTGGTGACTCTACTGGACACTAGGAAGGAGGACAAATTTCCATCTCAACCTCTTGTTCCTAGGAATAAAATAGTTTAGTGGAGGTTTGAAAACTCTTCTCACAATTTTGTTGTGGAAAAAGAGAATGGTGAGATCAACAGGCTTAATGCCTCCTCTCTGCTACACATAAGCAGATTTGATATTGCTGAGTTAACAGAGAAACCATTTGTCCAATCTCTTTGCAGGATCGTTGAAGGGTGTAAGTTACAACACAACAACACAAAGAGGAGATTAACTAAACTTTAATCAAATAGTAAACTAGATTAACCAAGTTGAGATACTAAGAACACAAGTAATGCAAGAGACAGAACACAGAGAACACAAGTGTATGGTTTTCAAGAATGCAGTATATTGCTTTCTCTATGTTCGT
>BJCM01211572.1:0-11334 GCA_018326385.1 Flaveria bidentis
AAGACAAATTCCCTAAGGGCTGCCATCCTTAGGTTGAACAATGAGAAGAAAGAAAGGCTTAAGAAACTGGAAGAAGAAATTACCAGTAAGAAGCCTAGAACTAGAGTGTCAGCTCAAGATATGCAGCTCACCCATAGAGATCATGACTCTTTGGCAGCTGTACTACACAGACATCCTGAGTGGTTAGCAGAGCCTTCACAATTGAAACTTCAAGAAGGTCTGACCACTATAGATATGATCAAAGGTGTGTCTACTCCCAAGGGCAAGACTGATCAGAAAATCATTGCTTGGAAGTACGACAGTGACTGGAATATGTTCATGGTCAAAAGGATCTCAGGGCTGGTTCAATTCTTTACAGAGTACTCTGCTCTTGTAAATGCCCTAGAGATTCATGACTTGAAGGAACTAGCTAATTTGGAACTGATAAATCATAAGGCTATGTACAGGGGGTATGAGTTTGAAGAGATACTCAGAATGTTCAAAAGAACTGACAACTTCAAATCTCTGAAGGCTATCTGTATGAGGAAAGATAGATCCTTCATTAACCCACTTGAAAAGAAAAGGACTAAACAAGCAGAGGAAGTTGTGTTTCCAGAGCTTAAAGTGAAACCAACTAAGTCATTGAAGAGAAAGATGGTGTCTGACAATCATTCCTCCATACCAATTTCTAATGTTTATTATGATGAAAAGACTTATGAGCTGGTAGTGTAGAGATTAGACTGTTCAGTGGATATGAAGTGAGGCTACTTGATGAATCATACATCCACTACATCTACACCAGACACTTCAGAGAAATAACTAACAAGTTGGGATGCACTTCTTCTAAAAGTGTATTAAAATACTAAAAATGGCATATGATCAGATCATTGCCAAAAGAGAGAAAAGAAAGAAGAAAAATAATCCTATACAACTGTGAAATATTGTGAAGCTAGAGGTTGATGTGGATGGAGCTTTACTGATACATAGGGATGGGCTGTCTACTATATCCATATGGGAACCAGTTTCTCTTAAGAAACTACCATTAGAAGCCATCTACATTATGAGTCAGATGAAGATACATGTGCTGAACAGAGAGAAGATGTCAGATGCAAATGACTTTGTCAACATGATAAAGGCCATTTTGGATCCATCACAAGTAGAACCTCAAGTGCCTCCACAAGACCCAGCATAATCCTCACAACCTCAACCACCACCAAACCATTGAAGAACATAGGCTGTATAATCCTTAGGGAGAGTAATGTTGGACCCTTAAAGGATCACAAATGCCAATTCAATTGGTGAGTTGATGGTTGTTCTGCTGGAAATCCCACAAGTCCAAGAACTAATGTGGATGAAGAATCTGCTGAGAAGAATAAGTGTTGGCTAACCACATTTGTACATGTAGAATACATAGAACAAATGCTGACAAGTGTTTTTTCTTCCACATTAACAAATGCGGATAGCCTAAAAGATATATGGATAAGTTTTTCTCATCCGCATTTGCAAATGCGGATAACCAGACAACAAATGCGCATAAGTATTTGTTCACCCGCATTACTCAATGCGGATGACCAAACTACTAGTGTGGATAACAAAAGAAGAAATGTTGATCAAGTCCAACTCATTCGCATTTGTCAATGCGGATGAACAAAAGAAATGCTGATGAAGACTTAGACTTGTTCTGTAATATAGGTCAGGGGTAGTTTAGTCATTTTGTAAAAAGGCATATGTTAGCCTGTAAATAGAATAAAAATCCTCGTACATGAGGTGATTGTTGATAGACAATTAGAATATTTTGTGTCTTACATTCTCAAGGTGTATTATTACTGTTTAATGCTCAAACCCTAGAAATGTTGTCAATGTATTCCCATAATTACTTGCTTCCCCTATTTTAACAAGACACTTTTGTTCTTGTTCTAATGGCTTCATCTTCCTCCTTTGTTCCATTTGTAGTAAAATTATACTACGGTGGTGACATGTCATATGAAACAAGGGTTGTTACATGTGATGACGTTACTCAAAGCTGTTAGTTTTTTGTTCAATATCCAATAAGGTATACATATTTTGGTTGATCAAATCTGTAGTTATGTTCAAGTTGACATACAAATGTACAGTGTTAGAACCCTTGAAAGATTAACATTTAGTCTTTTATTGTATATTTTATATTTTGTACTAGTATAGGGACTAGTTTTGTAGATAGTTAGTTCCTTAGTTTCTAGTATAAATAGCTTAGACTAGAGAGTTAGTTGCAGGGTTTTTACTGAGTTATTGAGAGATTGTGTGCTTGAATTGTTAACTGTTTTCTTACTCTTGTAATTGTCTTAGCTATATCAATGAACTGTGAATTTGTTGATATAGCTTGAATTGATTACAATTGTTTGTGTTTCTCTTGAATTGTTTACATAAATCATTACAGATTGTCTCAATTTATCCTATCATATAGTCTAGATCTAACACTGTATTTTGAATATAATGGGTTTTCACATAACGCATTTGTTAGAGGAGAGAGTGATATGGACATGATATATCATCTAGTTCAAACTGTTAATAATTATGTCTATCAAATTCAAGTAAAATGGTCACCAATATTCCAACATGGGAGTTGGATGGATCTTCTACGGGGTTATTCTTTAACTCAACCAACAACATATCAACACAACGAAGCCAAGTCAGAATTTGAGGTCAGTGTGCCAACATGCACCTCGCATTTAGATGATATACAAATAGAACACAGTCGCTACAATGATAATGGAAATGTTTCTAATGATTCAGAAGGTAATTCATTAAAAGTTTATTTTAATTGATTTTATATTTTTTTGATTTTTAATTATAGTTTTATTTATTATGGTTGAAGGTCATTTTCCCAAAGAAATGAAAGATAGTGAAGATTCTCGTTTAGACTATGAATAAGAAGAAGATGCAACAATCCCTCTTTACCTGAGCAATGCAACCAGAATTTTACTAGATTCCCTGATTTGAATGTTGAAAGTACATGAACAGATAAGGATTATACATCACTTGATAATTTTGATGATGACGAGATGCACTTTTTGAATAAGAAAGAAAATGAGATATGTTTAAATATGTATTTAACATCCAAAAAGCAAGTAGACTACGATGTTCGATTATGTAATGTCACATAAAATCGAGAGATTTTATGTAGAATAGTAGACCAAACGTTTAGAAAGCCAAATGTTTTAGTGGTAAGCATCCAAACAATGACACACCTTTGTGTTTTTGGACTATATTGGCAAGAAATGTAATAATTCTCACTTGTGGTAAGTCACTCAATGGACCCCTACGCATAGCTGCTTCACCACCGTGACACAAAACAATAACCGGTTCTTTTGATTTAAAGTTCTCGCAACCCATATGTATGCACAAGTTATTGCAGATGTATCATTTCCTGTTAAAGAGATTCAAGCTCTTATAAAAGACAAATTTCATGTTGATATAACATATGGCAAGGTGTGGGTTGCCAGAAGAAAAACTATCGAGAATATATATGGTAGCTAGGAAGAAAACTTCAATGTTTTACCATCATACCTTTTGGAGCTACAACAATTAAACCCTAACACTGTTGTACAATTGTTACATCATCCCAATGGGCCAACGGATTGTGAAGTATTCAAGTATGTGTTCTGGGTCTACCGTCCAAGTATTGAAGCTTTCAAGTATTGCATTCTTGTAATCTCTATAGATGCCACTCATCTAAAGGGACCTTACAGGGAGGAAAATATTGATTGTTGTTTCTAAAAAAGCAAACAATCTGATATTGCGGGTGGCATACGCGCTGGTGGATGAAGAGACTACTCAGAGTTGGAAATGGTTTCTTCAATATTTTCAGGAGAATGTTCAAGATCCTATCGAGAGCAAGGTGTGTTTTATATCTGATCGACATGCAGGGATCTTACATACCATGGAGAATCTAGATTCTTAGAAGAAGCCACACGCCTATCATCGATTTTTTCTACGACATATATGAAGCAACTTCACACAAAAATTCAAGAATATGAGTTTGAAGATGTTGTGTTGGGATATTGGAAGCACAACGCAAGAAAGAAAGTACCAACGATGTATGGCGGAGCTGAAAGCAACAATTATAGAAGCATGGTGGTACCAGAAAGCGATTCTGAAAAGCAAGTGGACCCTGCTTTATGATAGGGGAAATTATTGATGGGGTAACGTAACCATGAACATATCCGAAAGTATGAATTATGTGCTATGTGGTGCCTGGATGCTCCCAATAAAGGATTTAGTTGAATATACGTTCAAGAGAGATGTTGAACAATATGCCAAAAACTGCTCTACGGATGTAACCGACCACATGTGGAGATTGTTCAATTAGCGTGAACATCAAGCATGAGCACACAGGGTATTTGTTTACGATGTACAAGAACAAAGGCATATGTTCGAGACAATATTTTAAACTGATGAATCAGGTGGTGATCCTTACACCCTAAAATTCCATGTAGCCATGCCATTGTTGTTTGCAATTGGCTACATGATCTTAAAAAAATTATTGATCCCAGATTCTATTTAGAAATGTATCGTGCATAATACAATGACCATTTTCACCCTGTGCCTCATATTGAAGAGTGGGAACATGCTGGTTGGATACTTGTTGGAGACCCATTAAGGATTACT
Organism: Flaveria bidentis; assembly: GCA_018326385.1. Classification (NCBI taxonomy): domain Eukaryota; kingdom Viridiplantae; phylum Streptophyta; class Magnoliopsida; order Asterales; family Asteraceae; genus Flaveria; species Flaveria bidentis. The sequence goes on from BJCM01211572.1 coordinate 4,627, forward strand.
GTCCTACGAGGCAGGCGACATGCAAGAAGGATATGTAATGAGATGGATGCCAACTATCCCAAAGAAAGGAGAGCTCGTAGGTGTTCTGGCTGTAAGGAAACATGTCACATCATCAATAGGTGTCCACACCAACAACATTGATAACTCTAATTTTTTTTGTGTGTTTGTTAGGTTGAATATGTAATTTTCTTCTCTATGTGTTGTAATTTTATGTATTCTATTTATTGACCTTTATTTATTGTATTTTTATATATGTTTTTATTTTCTTATCTTGAATGCATGATAATATAAATACATGCATCTATCTAACTATTTTTACATTCTTCTAACTCTCTTCACCAAATTCTTCTCTTTATTTTCTAATAATGTAAAACCACAATGAAAAACCAAATGATGAAAAACAGTACTACTCATAGCCAGTTCAAAATTCATCAAACTGGATGTCATAACCTTCGATACGTCTTCGTCTACCAAATATACAACCAAAAGATACTGGAGCTTCATCTCCCTCGGTCCCGGAAAAACAACCGGATAACATAGAGCATAACCATCCAAGAAAACCTAGATAGGCGTCTCCGTGTGAGGAGTCGGAAAACTGGTCTATAAGTGTTATCCAGTTTTATGAATACGAAGATGTAGAGGCCTGTTACTTGAGTTTATTTGACAATTTTGTTGTTCTTGATAAAGAATTCTGGGGGTACTCTTTTAGGGTGTCGTAATTACGGTTCTTTATCACCAACGATAAGACTTAATATTTTTATAATAATTTTCCTATAAAATAAATTATTTGTATGTTTTTTCCACCATATCGAATGGTGGATTAGAAGATTAGTGCTATGGAGACGTAAACAAGTACTTAAAAATAGCCCTTTAAATGCACATTGGACTATGTTAATACCATAGTTTTACAATCACCTTTTACTACAGGATAACAAATACATTTGCAAACAAACTACTAGTGGAATAAACAAGAATTTCCGTCCATTTTGGGAGGTTGATTGTGTTTATCTACCTTTATTAATCACTTCAATTGAATGGTTACTTATCGGACTTGATCTTAACACTATGTGGTTCACCCAATATTGCTATAAAGATTTAACATTGAAGAATACTATCAAAATTCTTGGTGTATTTTTATGCATTATTTGTGAACATTGGGTACTGGAGGAAGTTAGGGAGAGAAGAAAAACTATTAAACATTGACTCGACAAAAAAATACATGCCGCCATAATTCAGGGTGCACACTTGTATAGTAATGGAACATCTGGTCGTGGGCAAAGAACTACATATACCAATGGATTTTCAAAAGACAACTAAGAAATATCGATGTTCTATGGCTAACAAATTGTATTATTTTTTATGCGCAACACCTACTAAGCATGATGCTTAGACTTTGTATTTTGTATTTAGAATTTTAGTATTTTAGTAATTTTTATTTTAATTATGTCATATGTTCTTTGTATGTCTATTTATAAAACTAGAGTTATTGAAAAAATTGATTTGATCCTACATATAAAAACCTATTTTTAAGTTACTATTTTTATGATAGATTTTGATGTTGGTATTTTTAAATTAAAGCAAGATTGATATTATTGCATAAACATAAAGCATAATAAATTTAATATTCTAACAAAGATATGAATGATAAATGATTTCAAATGACGAATGTTGAATGGTATCGAGTGATTAATGTTAGTTTTACTTATAGTGATATTTTGTTTAAAAACATTACTTAATATTTTAAAAACGTTCACCATTATCACGCATCTATATTATTAGGTTTTCGTGAGAAGTAGAAGATATCAACTTTAAGAAAGGAAGAAGGCGGTGAGAAACTACTCCTCACAGGAGCAGTTTCTTGTTTTCTATTGGAGAGAACTACTCCTCGCAGGAGTAGTTGGGAGAGAAACTATGTTAGGGGACCGTGTTCGGACGGAGTACTAACTAATAATGCGTGTATACCTAATCAAATAGTGCGGAATCCTATTTGACTGGCGATCCAGTCAGTGAGAACGCAGTTTCGATCAATCTAAAGATTAATGAAACGTTATGAATGATTAGAACACGATCAACTGCGAACTATGAAGTTGGAACAGGTTCTCTGGAGTCTCTGGAAGGCTAGGGTACGTATGTGAGTTGAAATTCTTGAAGTCTTCCGTTTTTCCACGAATTAGGTGGTATTTATAGGTTAGGGTTTGTCAATCGTACAATTGAACCATTAGCATGGTTCAGTCGTGCGACTAAATCATACGATTGGTCCATACGCACGACTGAAGGTTTAGTCGTGCGACTGAGCCAATCTTATGTTTCAATCGTGAGACTGATCCAGTCTCCTAGTTCAATCGTGCGACTGGTCCATTAGCATGAAGTATTCATGCGTATGGTCCATTAGCATGGTCCATTTGCATGAAGACTTCATACAATTAAGTTTGAACACGTTTCTCAATCATTATTGACTAAGAACTATGCAAACAACCACAAACCTATACAGTTAGTTCAATATGCGATATTACACAACAAACCATGAAATATTAAACATTAAAAGCATCAATCCCATATTGCATTTCATTCAACTCGTTCATTACACATATGTAAGACATGAAAGGCATTTTACATTAAGTTCCTAAACTAGGTACATATGTATCAATAAACTCCCACTTGGACCTAGTTTACATTAGTGTCTAACATTCTTCATTAGCTCCTTAAATTTCTTGTACATTTCCTCTTTTGTAACTCTTACATGTATCTCGAATGCAAAGCAAAGTCGTATAACGTTCTAGAACTGGATGGCTTGTACTATATCTTGAGTCATAGAATAGTGGCCACTTGTATAATGTATAGATATCGTCGGAAGACAAGTTGGTTAGCCACATAGGGTCGAACACCTGGATAGTTTCCATTTTGCTCTCTCTCTGTAGAACTATGACCGCTTTGACTGTTCTCCAATCATAATACCACCATTTAAAGTGTGGAGTGAAGTCTTGTGGCATTTCCCCTAAGGGAATCTTAGACATAGTGCGCGAAGGACTCCACTTCAGCACCACCTTTGGCTTTCCAGATATCGGGTCCACTTCAGACCTTCAGATGTACCTCTTTGGTTGTTGAGGTCTGAAGTTTACCCACCTTGTGTGGTATTCTTTCCTTAGTGTAGCCTCAAACCAGTCTGACATTTTCCTCGGATCAACATATAACAAGTTTAAGCGCGCCAGCTGGTTGAGCTCAAAACTAGGGAGAGTCTTCAGATGATGTGGGAATCTGAAGTACTCTATACCCTTCTCCCTCTTAACTGCATACACGTTAAGATCCTCAAAATACGCCCATGCAATGATCTTCCCCGACACCTTTAGGTGTTTCTTGATCTTGTATAGCTTGGTGTAGGCATTTGGCTTTTGTGCAGTGCATTGGGCTCGTATCTCAGCAAAATAAGCCGCCCATTCAGTCTTCCTGATATCAACATCAGCGTCTGAGGCTTGGGCTTTTCTTTCATTCTTCTTAGTCTCTTTTTTCATTTCATCCAGTTTGTCAAACGTAGAACTGCCGAGAGTATCACCCAAGTTGGGGATCATATTGCCCTCTCAGTCAGTGTACTCTGGATAGTACTCAGCAGTGACATCCTCAATCTTTATTTCATCTAAGTTGTTGAGCTTGTCATCACTGGTCACATCAAAAGTAGGTGCATCTTTGATAATCTCGTCTGGGTTTAGCCTGAACATCTCTGCAAGTTGCTCCTCAGTCAGGTCGTGTATGATTTCTCCTTCTTCGGGAGTATAGCTCACCAACCTTCTGACAATCCCTTGGAAATCAAGAATCATTGTTAATTGAGACTTGATTTGCTATAGGGGAGCAATATCATATTCATCTTGTTGAGATGTTCGATCTGCTTGATTTAAACATGTAACACATCAACAATTAGTAATTAATCAAGACAATTAAACATTAAATATATATAAACATTAATTATAGAATTTGAATACAAGATTCAAGTACAATTTTTTTTTCAAATACATAAACATCTAATTATTACTTTTGTCTTGAATAGCAGGCTTCTCAGCAGGAGGGGCAGAGGATGATGCTCCTTGGTCTTGTGCTTTCTTTGTCCTCCTTTCTTGACCGTGAGCTGAGGCTGATGCAGCTGTATCACCTTCTTCATCATCGTATCCTCTCTTCTTTCCCCTTCACCCGTCAGAATCACTGTCCATTTCTTCATCAGTCTCATCATCATCACCATCATCTTCATCATCATCATCATCACCATCACCTTCTATAATCTTCAGAGGCTCATCTTTTGATCCTTCTAGTCTGAGCATGATCGTCTTGTTTATGGTATTCAACTCCTCAATCCTCTTTACTGATTGGTCATTTAGCTCCCGAAGCTGGGTGATTTGTTGTGCTTGCCGGGTAATCTATTGTGCTTGAGCAACATTTAGCTCCACAAGCTGACTTAGTAGAGCAGCTCTTTCTTCATCAGCAACTAACAGCTTCAACACCATGCGGTTTAGTGCAGCCAGCTGTTCCTCTACCCTAATGAAGGGTAGAGTGGGTCTTGTGGTGAAGGTAGAATGGGTTGATGGACCTGCTTGGTGGCTGGTGGTGGTAGTGGTGGAGGTGGTGAATATGGGTGGTTGGATAGGAGTGGATAGTGAAGGGTTGGCTATAGTAGTGGTGATTGGGAGTGTGGTAGTGATAGGTGGTGTGGTAGTGGTGGTGGTAGCTGTGGTGGATGTGGTATATGTGGGGTTGGCTGTGGCAGTAGTGGTGGTTGTGGCAGTGGTGGTGGCAGTGGCAGTGGTAGTGGATGGGATCAAAGTAAATCTCGGACTCTTACCCTTTTTGTCATACAGGTGAGCCATCCTCTTCTTCCTGGAGCCCTTAGAGATAGAGGCTCCCCCTTGGCTGTTGGGCTGGTCCGGGGTGTATGTAGGATCAACATCAGTCTCGGACTCACCCTGGTGTCCACCAACCGCCCTGAGCCCTCTCTCTGTGGCTACGACCCGGCTCCCCACCGTTCGTACCAGAGGCTCCTCGTTCGACTCCTCCTCCTCATCCATCTGAAAATCAGGGTGGATTGGAGCCGGCTCGGGTCCACCCGGACCATCACCTCCTAGACTAGCATCTTGGTCGTCGTCATCATCTTAGTCATCGGATGGTAGTGCAATGGGCTCGACATCAGAATCACTATTGTCGTGGCGCCACTTCCTCCTAGCTGGCGCCACATAATCCTCCCGGGCTAGATGCCCATACAACCTCCTCACCAGGTGCTTCACCTGCTTGCCCTAGTAGACCTTCATCTTGCCTAAGGTGGTATCATCCTTCACCTCAAGACAACATCATCTTTCTCCTTAGGCAGTGAAGGAAGCTTCTCGTCAATAATCATATGTAAGAACCGTGGATACATGTAGAATCCTTCCTTCCCTTTAGGTTCAAGGTCGATCAGATAGGAGAAGATCATGTGGGAGAAACTGAATGGATGGTTCAGTACTAGTGCAACGTATGCATTCTTGATTTGGTCGGAGAAGTCGTCAAATCATCCATGCATGGAGGCTATGCACTTTAGGATCACATGTGCCAAATAATTAAATTGAGGGCACATGTTGCTATTGTTCAGTACCCCGACATTTAAGTCACCAGCATACTTGATCCTCATAAAGCATCTCCGGACAGTCAGGGGATGTAACTTAGTTGGGTGGTTTCCGTCCTCACCTAGACCTAAGACCTGTCTCAAGTCATCCTCAGTGATCACTATGTGACATCCGGTAAATTTCCGTTATCAAACTCCGTTAGTTCCGTTAAGTCTTGCATACACGTGTCGTGGGCACACACTAGTTGTCGTTTAACGTTGGTGACCTAATAATAATTAATAATGTTAAATTAAAGATAATCTAATTGACAATGTGATTATGGTATTATGTTTATGTGTTTACATGTTTTAAATGTTAATTAAGAAATTTTATCGCGTAACGGGGAAACGTGCCTATTTATTTGTATGTCTTGTGTTTTTATAAAGATAAAATATACAAAGATTATTATTAGTTTATATCTTTATAATATTAAGTTAAAAACACTTTACAAAGAGTTTAAAGTCTAGTTTTTATAATATACCAAAACACAAGGGTTTAAATGGTAAATTGCAAATTAAATTAAACAAAATAATCCAAAACCCTAATTCCCCACCCATCGGCCGCGACATCACTCTCTTCCCCCTCTCCACATCGAAATCAGCCAACAACAAGCATATCCTTGCGATTTTGGATCGATTTCAAGGCATACATCACGTGGGAATCATCAATTGCAAGCAACTACACGTTTAGAGGTTGGATTTTACAAGTTTTTGTGAGTTTTTCATAATGGCCGAACCTTAATTCGTTAATGGGTGCTCATGGGGTCGAATTTGATGTTGTTTGATGATGTAAGTATGTTAGTTAGATAGTATACATGTTATTTAACGTTGATTTTGCATAGATGATACGTTTTTAATGGATTGATCATGAACTTTGATTCTAGGCAAAACCCTAATGCGAAATTGACAAGATTATGTATGATTGATGGTTGTTGGATGAATGTATGATGATTAGTAGGTTGTATGAATGTTAGGATACATTGATCTTGCAAGAAATTGATGAATTGAAGTTGGTGTTCATAGGTTACTAAGAATAGTAACTTTATTTTGCATGTAATGTTGAATTATTGATGAATTGATGTTATGGATGT
>BJCM01211579.1:0-13096 GCA_018326385.1 Flaveria bidentis
TTAGACTCGTTATATTAATGACAAAATGTAATTAATGGTTTTTGAAACTTAAAAATGGTTTTATTTGTAATAATAATATATATATAATGGTGTATTTTATGGTGATGATAGTAATATGGACAAGGTTTTAAATAACAGTTATGTAATGGCAAAGCATAAGCGTATCCACACAGGTAATTCATAAAGGTGAGGAATGACAGATTAACGAAAAGATGACGGAAATACATCAATAGACGGACCTTTGGTGACGGATGTCACATGTGGTATGCATTTCTAAGGTTTAGGATGGTTTATTTGGGCTTAGAATAGGTTTAGATGAGCTTGGAGGTCGAAAATGGCAGATTGGGTTAGGGATGAACTGCATTATGCATCAGCTAGGGCTATGCGACCGAATGGAGGCCATACGGCCGAATGAGGTGCAATTGAGGTTCATTCGCACAATTGATATTCATTCGCACAACTGAGGGTCCAGTTGCATAAGTGCTTATCCGCATTAGCTTCATCCGCATGAGGTCCATTCGCATTAGCTCCATTCGCATAAGGACTAATCCGCATTGAGTCCATCCGCATGAGGTCATTCGCATGGGTGTTCATCCGCATTGGTGTTCATCCGCATGGGTCCATTCGCATGATGTTTAGTCGCATAGAGGCCATGCGACTGAAGGGTGCCCATACGCCTAAATAGGGCTGTTGTACCCGAGGAAAAGCGTAGTTTAATGACTGACTTTCGGGGGAAAGTGCAGATGTAAGTTTTGACGTGGAAGTTTCCGTAAGTTCATGTAAGATGACTTTTGAGGTCTTAGAGGTTATGTTGGGCATGATGATAATGTTGCATGTTTATGCATGATGTATGTTATGTATGGTGTTGCCCTGTATGATGATGATAACTATGTATGTTGATGTTCCTTATTATGGTGTATGTTTATCTTTCTGTGGCTTTACGATGAATGTTAATAAATGAAATGAAGTATTATGAAACGTAAAATGAAAGATAATGAGAAGTGGAACATGATGAATGCATGCATTAATGGATGATGAAAGTAATGAAAGTCTTGCAAGCATTGTATGTCGGGACACGCCCCTTAGTAAGGTGTTAGCCTAGTAGTGTGCGGGTTGCTACCCCGGGAGGATACACATCGGGGTCTTTCTTTGTGATTGACCATTTGTATGGAACCATTATTGCTTGCCTTAGGTACTATGGCTAGAGGTGCTGGGCACCGTGAATAAAGGTCTATGATAGGTTTAGGTTCAGTACCATGAGCATGAAGGGCATAGCACATGACAATGGTATACCTGAACTTTATTTTAGGTACTTTGGCCAGAGGTGCTGTGCACCATGAATGAAGGTCAATGATAGGCTTAGGCCAAGTTCCATGAGCATGAAGGGTAAAGTTTATGGTGTTGACGAAAGAAAAAGATGTAATGATGAACGAACGAATGAAAGTATGAATGAATGAATGAATGAATGAATGGAAGTTAATGAATGATGAAGATAATAACTATTATCTATGTGTACGTATGATGTATGATTGCATAAAAGTATTAAATGGTTTTAACGAAAGAAAAGTATGGTTTATTATAAACTAGAACTCGCTCAGCAACGCTGACTTTTATGTGTTTCTAGTTGGCAGGTAATGGTTGTTGAGGATGGCACGAGGTGGCTACTCAACTCTTTTGCATGGCATCCATATTTATAAAGCTTTTGTGATGTAATGAAACTTGGGTTTTTTAATTAGATTACGATGTATTATTTTGCAAAAGCTATTATATTGAAATGGAATGTTTTGTTTAAATGTTTTCGCTGCAACATTTTTACGCAATATGATAAAAATATATGTTTTATGTGCAATGATTGACCAGCTGTAAGCGTTCCAGGAACGGGGCCTTACACGCATGGGCATTATGCAGGTGCATGGCCTTTCAAGTGCATAGGAATAATTAGGTGCTTGGGAAAGTTCTAGGCACATGGGCACTATTGGGGCGCATGGTCAACACTTTGCGTCTGGGCACATTTCTAGACGCATGGGCACTATGCAGGCGCATGGGCTTTCTGGGCGTTAGGACACTTGGTCAAATTCAGCCTAATCCTAGGCGCATGGTTATTATTTGGGCGCATGAACTTTGGGTGCATGGGAACACTTAGGCGGTTTATACCGTTCAGCGGATGGACCTTTTTTCAGGCGCATAGGCAACCAACACACCTCAAAATCATTCTAATCCAGACCCAAACTTCAAACTAACATGTTCTAAGCTTATATCTTACATTCTAAGCATCAAAACAAGAACATAGCATCATCATAACATCATAAATACCCAAAATTATACCCCACCTGCAAACATACACACATAACATCGGGTGCAATACCCATTAAAATAAAAACATTTAAACATGCATTTACAGCCCCAAAATCAGTTAAAACATGTAAAAAAGAGGTTCTAGAACTCACATTGACAACTTTTAGATGAACTTCTTTAAAACCTGAATGTAATTGAGTTCTACCACCTAAAACCCACCAATACACACAACCGAACACATAAACAAACACAACCGAGGCATAGGCCGGTTAAGAACATCACAAAACCAAGATTTCTTACATGAATTCAAACTTCTACTCTTCTTTCTTCAAGACCCGAAAATTCAGCTCCTCTTCTTTCTCTCTCTAAAATATCGGAATGAAAGCGTGTGTAGAGAACATGGGCGGCCAAGTCACCTTTTACACCCACTTTTTGAAACTTTTGTCCTTTTTGACACTTTTAACCCCTCAACTTGGGTTTTATTGTTTTTCTTTCTTCTTCTTCACTTTATTCTTTCTTCCTATCATCAAAAAAAAAAAAACATCCGGGTGTTACAAAATAAAACTTCATAAATTTATAAATTGATTAAATGGCATAATAAATAGAAATTTTAATAATAAATAGAAATTTTAATAATAAAATTCACATAATTAGTTAAGCAATACATTTATTATTTGAATCTCCAAAATAAATAAAATAGTTAGATAATATATTTAATTTATATAATTGGTCCAACGGGTTCGTGTTTATTTTTTTTAAAATTGGCCGTATGTTACAATATTCCATTAGCAAAATGTTGCTAGAGTGTGATTTATGCTTTTAGTTTTGACTACAAAGGTTGTTTTTCTATTTAAGTTTGGCAATTGGTTTTAGTGAAACATATTTTGTTCCTCATATTTTCTATAAAATATATAACTAACATTTGATTGATATATTATACCAATCAACTAATTTTAGATATTATATCTTTTTAAGTATTATTATGGTGACGAACCGAGCCGATTATAAGTGAAAAACATTATCGACGTCATTGGTATTATCTTAACCGTTTCAGTATCTTTTTTTGGTTTAGAACAAGCCAAGAAGATAACAATAATACCATGCCACTCAAAGAAAAAATGAGTAAACTCCAGCAGTATAGCGCGGGGAGCAAAACTAGTTTAGTATAAATTAATAAATAGCAAATTAACTAATAATTACTTAACTAAAACAAATATTTAAATAAAATAATTACTTTTAAATTGAGAAATAATTATTTAATTAATAATTACTTAACTATATATATTTTAGAATAAGATTAGAGTGTTAATTAAAGTTTAATTAACTATTAACAATTTTTTATTTAAATGGCAAGCATTTGCAAATTTGAATAACCGTGATAACTATGGACTTGAGGTGAGTTCGTGGTTATTTTTAATCTTTTCGGTGGGAAAGCATATTAAGATTCAATATGAGATTATTGTCAGGTATTTGTCCATGTTATGAGAATTCACAACCACTAATTTCGTTTAGTTTTGTTTGAAACCATTGGATAGTATTGGTAACATATACCATATTAAAGTTAGTTGTAAATCAACAAGAGAATCAAAACAAGGAAGATGAACAATCAAAGGTATCTCACTTTATTGATTAAAAAAAGAACGATTGCACGAAGGAATAAAAATTAATTTAGCATAAGAAAGAATTGTTCACTCATGCTAATGAGAAGATGCCCTAGCTCATTTATACCCAAAGTCTGTTAGAAAACAACTAGCAATCAAACTTTTAAAACAACAGAAAGAATCCTCCAACTATTAGCTAACTCTCAGTTATCCCCTTGAGTTTCAGTTACTATGCTAAAACACATTAAACTTCTGATTTGATCTTAATTTGACTTTACTAGCTAGGCAACAAGAGCAATTCCTAAACTACGTATTAGATCATGTTTTTTCCCTGAAAAGAAGTGTTTGTAATCTGTATTAGTTGGTAACATGCAACCTTAACCTATATTTATATGTTATTTTCTTATATGAAAGGTGAAAAATTATCAACACTCTAATCTTATGTGCAACTGCATACTCTTTGGTTACTAAAATTAGTATTCATGATGTTGTAAAGAAATCATACAATTAGTGTTTCTCACATATATTCTAGGACGTCGGTTTCAAATAAATTGATTTATTATAACTAGTGTCGCAAAAGTGTCACAATGTTGTGACGCTATTGCGACAAAAGCTAGAGTTTCTTAGTTGTTGCTTTTTTGTGGGGTTTTAGGTTTCGTGTTAAAAGGCATTGCAATTGTAACTTCTGTAAGAAGCATTGTTGTTTTCCAGTAGTAAAATAACACATCACCAGAAATGATCGCGAGTGATAGTGATGATTGGTTTTAAAGTTAACTTTTAGTTTGATTTATTTAACACTCACGTCTTTTTATGTGGTCTCATTAGAAGAAAAAAAAAGCAACGGAGTGAACACCATAACAAGATGTCTAAGTTTGGAATGACATTTGTGATAGCTTTACTTACGTTGATAAGTAAAGCACACCCAATACAATTCATTTTTTTATTCAAACCATAAAATTAGCTGAAATTGTAAATATTTCTTAATAATCATGCACACACATATTGCACACACATATACGGCATATATGCTTGCGTGATGTTTGTATGAAATTTCTTTATAAAAATATAAGTATTAGGAGAACTTGTGAAAATCAACCTAAAATATTGATTTACTAATAATAAATAAATAAATAATGTATGAATATAAAAGATAAAATGATTTTTCTCTCTTTTATTATTTACTTACTATTTCTTCCTTAAAAGAAGTATTATCAATTCATTTTTGTATATGTTTATAATATATGAATGTACATAAATTTACGTATATCAACGTCATATATATATATATATATATATACACACACACACATACATACATACATGTATAACAACGTTGTATTTTGATAGTCATATATTGTAAAATCTCATTAAATTAAAAATATAAAGAATGATTTTCTTGAGTTATTGCTGTATTTGTGGTTCTTTAAAGACCTCCCATATACATACGTGCGTATGTATTTTTACAAACAATAATGCGTGTTTGTATATATATAATAAATAAATGGTTACGTATGTATATATTGTGCGAGATAGATAAGAAATAGAGCGCATATTAACAGTTGTGTACAATTTACAGAAGGGATGAACATGGTTGAGGGTTTAATATTCATATATAGAGAGGATAACGATGGCACTAAACTTAATATAAGATACATTTTGCTTAAAATATGATAACTTTTCCCAAAAAACTGGATTTTCTTTTTCAAAATATGATACCCTTTCCCAACAAATTGATTTAAAATATATAAATCAATCATATATGGACCTTTTTCTCCAATCATGCACTTGTGGATGGGTTTAACACGAGGTCGAGAATTTAGTAATGATATATTGGAAAATGATTAGATAAAATAAAATCTTGAGAAATTATTGGTTTCATTGTGCATGAAAATAATTAAACTTTTGCAGGATTTATTTGGTGAAAGAGATTTTATAAAATAATCAAGCATATATAAAGGTGAGGGATCTTAGTGTGATCGTAGAAACAATATCTATCAATATTAGTAATAAATTTTTTTTTTCACTTTTCATTTTTTTAACTCATTTTTTGTCACTTGTTAAATCTTACGTATTCACACATTGATTTACCCTCAAAAAAGTATTATAGTAATTTAAATACAAATACACGTTTCTCTCTCTTATTAAAAATTAATTTTATTAATTGTTATAATTCTCTCTTTTATCTAGATTTTTTTGAAATCAAACTATATTTTTAAAAAATATATATTTTACTAAAGAAGTTAAAAATTAAATTCTATATAATAAAAAACAAAAATTTTATATAATATAAAATTTTCTAAACCACTAAACCTTTTCTAAGCAAATATTTTAAATCGTTTTGTTTCTAGAAAATTGTTGGAGCATATATAGTCATATATAGTGTGTCCGTCGCTTGACGAATAGGTTAGGCTTAATGTAATACACCTGATATATTGTAAACACATGTACTAGGTCATTCGTATAAGCATATGGGAATGAGACTCAGTCGTACGACTGAGCCTTGCTAATGGGCCAGTTGTGCGACTAAGAGATGCGATTGGGACATTCGTAAGACTGAACCATAAGTATGGTCCAGTCGTACGATTGAACCATACGCATAGTCCAGTCCTACGATTGAACCATACGCATGGTCCAATCGCACGAATGGGCCCAGTCGCATCTAATATGGGTCGAGGCCTATATATACCAGTTTCAATGTGTAGAGAGATTAAGGATTGGAGAGGAAGTTTGCCCGGAGCCTAGGGCTGCCGGATGAGAGGGGAGATCATGCTCGATCTTCTCCTTGCCAAGCGTCTTGATTCTTATGTTGTAACGAACTTGTAATCGTTAGGTTTTATCAACAAAAAATTAATATTTTTAAAGATTAATTCATGAATTAAAAGAATAAAATGAAAAGGCTGGTAAAATTGCCAATGTTGATTGTTGCGATGTTCACCTAATAGTGTTTTAACCGTCTCAAAAGTGAGTTTGGTTAATTATATATTTAACTAGGGGCCATTCCAAAAATATATATTTAACAAGGGGATCCCATGTTTTGCGTCGGTTTGTCATTCATATTAGATCGAGGATATCATACGAAGTGATAAAATATTTAACTATAAATATAAAATTGAATCTAACGACCTTCCTTTATGATATAATAAGTATACTTACTTATATCAATGTCAAAAGATAAGAACATGAAACATGAAAGTAAGAATGAAAAATTGGAAACATCTGACCACTTAATTTGCTGATTATATCATTAAGGAAGGTCGTTAGATTCAATGTTGTATTTATAGTTAAATATTTTATCACTTTGTATGATATCCTCGATTTAATACCAATGACAAACTGACGCAAAACATGGGGATCCCCTAGTTAAATTTTTTTTTGAATGGTCCCTAGTTATATATATAATTAACCAAACACTACCGAGCATGTATAGTTCTTGATAGTTGGTATCATAGCAAGTTGGTATTAGATTGAGGATATCATACGAAGTTATAAAATATTTAACTATTAAGCAACAATTAAATTGATAACACTTGTCTCTTTGTATGTTAAACTCCACATTCTTGCTCTCTACATGTTTCTCTCTCTCTAAAGGGGAGAAAAACAATAAAAGAATAATGACACTTGTAATGGTATATTAAGAGCCACACTGAAGTGGTGGAAAAAAACCAAGAAAGTATGGTGGTCAAAGTGCAAACAACAAAAGTATATTATTCCTCATCGTTTTCAAATTATACATAGAGTTAATGAGCCAAGGTTATCGAACAGATGGATGGGAGGGACACCACACAAGAGGCGTTAGGCAAATAAGATAAACACGCGTAGACCACCCAAATAACATAACTATTCATAACCGTAAGCTTTGGATGCATATATCATACGTAAGGACGTGTAGGACCATAATGTGTACTCATACTTAATAGGTTTATGCAATTATCTCTATATGATCTTAAAAGAATTAGAAATTATAGTTCATTGTGCCTACAAATAACATAGTCTCCACGTCAAAACAACAACCATTAACATATATTTTTTTTATCATCACCACCTTTCAATCTTAAAACTCATGGTTCAAATAAGGCAAGGCCCATCATCATAACCAATAGTAAGAAAATAACTTATAGGCACCATCAATCAATCATTTGCATTTACCTCTATAAGATTATGAAATGCTTAGAAAATAAAGTTCATTATGTCTAGTAAAATCACGATTGTCATGGTAAATAATAAACATTGACACATTTATTTATAATCATTGGCTGCAAGTCTTTGAATTCACGGTTTAGATGGACAAGGCTTGTAATCATGACTAGTTCTTCGTAATGTCCTTAGGGTTAGTTAATGATCCTATTAGATTTATGAATGTCATTCATCGAGGGTGTAAACTAATGCTAGATCTTTTAGTGATTATCTTTATTGATGATATCCTTATCAACTCTAAAATGAGGGAGAGCATGCCTCTCATCAGTGAGGTGTTAGAAACATTATGAAAGGATATGTTGTACATAAAATTCTCAAAAATGTGTCATTTGGCTATGAGAACTGTAATTCCTAGATCATGTATTAAATGTGGATGGGGTCATGGTTTTTCCATTTAAGATTAACTTTGAAATGAAGTGAAAACCTCCTAAGACTTCTATCAAGGTTTGAACTTTTCTTGGCCATGTAGGCTAGTATAAGAAATTTTTCAAGACTTCTCTAAGATAGTCTTGCCATTAACAAAGTTGACCAACAAATATAGTATGTTTTATATGGGGCAAAGACCAAGAGCAAGTTTTTTGAACAATAAAAAAAAGTTAGCTCAAGATCAAGTGCTATACTTGATGGACGAAACTGGAGATTTGGTATCATACTCAAATGCTTCAAGTTTTGTCCTTGGTTGCATGCTTATGCAACAGGGACAGGTCATAACATATGCATCAATGCAACTTAGTCCCCATGAAATTAATTATACAACTCGTGATTTGAAGTTGGCAGCACTAGTAGTTTTTCAAAAGCTCTAGAGACATTATTTATGTGGGTAAACTATACTGTTTATTCTAATCATAAAAATTTGTACTTTTAATAAAAAAAATATGAATATTTGAAATAATGGCTTGAAATTTATTAAAGTTGATTAAGAACTGTAGGTGTGAAATACATTATCATCCTGAAAAAACAATGGTCATAGAAAACGCGTTGAACCACAAGGGATATTTCACACCAATAAAAATGAAATCAATGGCATTGTGACTCAAAATCTAATGACATTTATATATAATGCTCAAAATGAAGCATTAAAAGAGAAAATCATAGCATGAGAGAATCATAAGTCAAGCAAAAGATATGAAGGATAATACAAAAGGAATTAAGATAAAATTTGAATGTATGTGGATTTTGAATACATGCGAATTTAAAATCGTACTTTCAAACAATGTCATAAGTCTAGATATTCTATTCATCATGTTGAAACCAAAATGTTCCAATATCTATAAATAGACTATAGGTGGCTAGGAAGAAAGTGAGACATTGATAAATACATTGAGAAGCATTTAAAGTGTCCACAAGTTTAGGATGAGCATCAAAAATTCTTTTGAAATATCCAACCATTAGAAATTTCTAAAAGGAAATGAGAAAATATCACAGTGATCTAATGACAAAATTACCAAAGATAACAAAAGTTTAATGTGATCTCAATATTTATTGATCATTCAACAAAAAGTGCTTATTTTTTCCATAATAATAGCTTATTCCTTTGGATGTATGGCTAAAAAGTATATGAGAGAGATAGTACCAAGAAACAAAGTAGTAGTGATGACTGTATCATATTGTGATACTTGGTTCATTTTTTTATTTTAAAGAGAATTCGAAGATGAATTAGGAACTCAATTAGACAAGCATCGCATCCACAAACAGAGGGTTAGATTGAGCATGCAATTCATGCACCAATATGTTATGGGCATATATAAGACTGTAGAGGAAGTTTAGATAAATTTTTTTCCTTAGTAGTGTTTTCTTACAATAAATAGCAATCATTCAAGTATAGGGACGCCTTCCTTAGAGATTGTACATAGTAAGAAATGTTGAACTCTTATATATTGGAGAGGGGTTGGTCAATGTGAGCTTGGCCATGAGGAGATCTTCAAGGAAACTACGAACAATTGACTTAATAAGAAGTCATCTAAAGGTTGCCCAAGATTGAAAAAAATCATACGCTCATAAACGTAGGTGACCAATTGAGTTCCTAATGGGAAATCATTGTATATTAAAGGTCTATCCATTAAAAGGGGTAATATGTTTCCACACATTTCGAAAGCTGAGTCCACGACTTATTGATCCATTCTTGATCATTGTACGTGTCGGGAGCGTGGCATACTTATTAGAATAACTACCAGAATTAAGTGGGATACATAACACATTCCATGTATCTCACTTATGTAAGTGTATTTGCGGATTCAATGCCCAACCTCCCCTTGAGTGATATTATGAGTAATGATAAGTTCAATTATATGGAGAAACTAATAGTGATACTTACCCTGAAATTCAAGAGGCCACGAAACAATGAAATTAATCAAGTAACAGTGTTGTGGAAACATAAGAAAGGTTTTGACGCCATGTGAGAGTTAGAAATTAAGATGAGGATATATATCCTTAATTGTATAATGAATAAGCATATTTTGAGAATGAAAACTAAATAAAGGGAGGGACTTGAGACACCATAAAATTTGAGTAGTTTAAGAAAAAAAGAAGAAACCAAACTTCTAACAAGTATAACTTGGGCTATGGATAGAATTTCAAAACCCGTAACCAATCTACAGAAATCACTCAAAGAAATGCATATGAAAATCAAGCTTAAGAACCACAAAAACCTTTCATGTGGTCCGTAACGTAGTGGCAAAGATTACGAATCGCAATTTTTTTTCTTATGGTCCGTATAACTAAGCTGATCACCATAAAGATAGATTTTAACAAGTGGAAATGACATGGTATTTAGGAAGGTTATGAGATATAATTATTAGACCTTTAAATCTATGATAGAACTAGAAATAGCCTATATAGAGAAGGAGTTTTCTTTCATTTATGCATGTAATTAGTGGACTTTGAAATACTAGTCAAGGATAAAAGTCATGTGGAAGAGTTAGTAAGCATATATTTCAGGTGAATGTTACAACTTTCTTAAAATATATGAATTTTATGTGCTTTGTTTATGTAAATGCTATATAATTTACATTACCTTGATGTGGGGTGATGATATTTTTTATGAAGATTCACATAGATATGGTGTAATTCCAATTCACATTTAAGTGGGTGACAATATATCATACGAATAAATAATATTGGTGTGATTCAAAGTCATCTAGATGTGGGGTGGCAAAGTTATTTGGATGTGATCTATACTCACTTAGCGATAGCTAATTAGTGTCACACCCTAATCCATAGGCGCGACCAATTTTATCATTTCACATTAATCAATATAGCGGAAGACTTTAGAAATCAAGACCACATAATCTAGGCTAGATTGAAACTTATCAGTATATATATAATTTATGTATCCCGCGTGTACAAAACACAAAATATAAAATACACAACTCAAGCGGTTCTGATCCAACCATTAACTTCTACTTGAAGATCTTATTTAATCATAGACGATAAGTCACATTGACCTAGTTAGTGCCTCCCGGCACCCCCAACTCATGCATCGGGATCTAAAACATGTTAACAACAACATTTTTGGTGAATCATAACCATAGAATCTACAACATTAAATAATATAACCATGCGTATGCAAGCCATTTATTTGTCAAATTAAACTTCACCGAAACCTCTAACAAATAAGGCAAGGTTTGTCAACATATATGTCATTCTCGGTTTCACAGGCATGATCGTAGGTAGGTTAAAGGCACTAAGGCCGATTGAATCCTGACACACCATAATATTCGAGTATCAAGCATCCCCCATTGGGACCCTTAACTCTGACCAATTGCAAAGGATTGCAACCTGATGCCTACTAATTCTATCAAGAATCACCTCACACCAAACTTAAAAATATGGCCCTCCAACCTAAATGGATCCAACTAAGCGCACATATGCCCCGAGGTAAAAACAATTCTCACTCTATATGACAAAGTTCTATCGTGGTCTATGTCACTCCTTCTACATACCTTATTGATTTGCGTATGACTAACACTAACCCATTCTAAACGCACATGGCCATAGCATGTTACATCATAAGAGACAATTTAAAATTGCAACCACATATACATTAATACAATTTATAAAAACATTAAAAAGCTCGGATACAATCCCAAAACAATTAAGGAATGGGACACTTACACTCAAAAAATCAGCTTTCGATCGTGTCCACACTGACTGACGAGTCAAGAGGGCTATACAACCTTTTAACATATTAACCTTCATGTTAAGAAATTTCCTCAGTGTTCATGAAATTCCTATGGTCATGCCACCCGATATAGTAACCCAACCTGCTCTTGTCATGGTTGTGACCTTGAGCTAGAGTTCTCCACCTCAGGTTGATATTTCTATCACCACTCTTTATGAACATACGTCAAAGAGTTAGGGTTAACGCACATTCCCGACATAATGACCAGACATAACCACCATACAAAATCCCTATCTTGTAAATCACTATGACAACCTCAAGGTTATGACATGACACTTTATTACCAATTTCACATTCATACAAGATCTTATCCTAGGACATATTCCTTTATCAAACATGGTCATTTCTAGACCATAACAACCATATGAATTCTAATCACTATCTACTAGTTTGGTTTCTTCCAAAATCCTTGATTTACCTAAATGATTCATAATGATACATAATATGAAGGTATTGGAACTTTACCACTAGATCTAAGCTCACAATTGTTCTTTGACATCCACATATACACCACCGAGTGATTCAACACTGTTGGACCAAAAGAACCAATGAGCCAGATCAGAAAAACCTTTAAGTCCCACAGACATCATGACAACCAAAGATGTCTACATCAGCTGAAGACAACGGCTGAAAACATCAGCCGAAGACAACAGCTGAAGACAACGGCTGAAAACATCAGCCGAAGACAACAGCTGAAGACAACAGCTGAAGACAACAGCCGAAGACAACAGCTGAAGTCAACAGCTGAAGTCAACAGCTGAAGACATCAGCTGAAGACAACAGCTGAAGACAACAGCTGAAGACATCAGCTGAAGTCAACAGCTGA
>BJCM01211581.1:0-26317 GCA_018326385.1 Flaveria bidentis
TCTACTTTGCATTCGAAATACATGCAGGAGTTACAAGGGAGGAGAAGTATAAGAAATTTGAAGAGCTGATGAAGAATGTTAGATAATGATGTAAACTAGGTCCAAGGGGGATTTTGTTGATACATATGTACCTAGTTTAGGAGCTCAATGTAAAATGTCTTTCATGTCTTACATATATGTAATTGAATGGGTATGAATGAAATACAATGTGTGGTTGATGCTTATAATGTTTAATATTTCATTGTTTATTGTGTATTGAGCTAATTATATAGGTTTGTTGTTGTTTACATAGTTCTTAGTCAATAATGATTGAGAAACATGTTTAAACTTAATCATGTGAAGTTCTCATGCGAATGGACCACACTAATGGACCATACGCATGAACACTTCATGCTAATGGACCAGTCGCACGACTGAACCAGGAGACTGGGCCAGTCATAGATTGAGACATAAGATTAACTCAGTCGCACGACTGAAGCTTCAGTCGTGCGGTTGGAACAATTGTATGATTCAATCGCACGACTAAACCATACTAATGGTTCAGTCGCACGAATGACAAACCCTAACCTATAAATACCACTTAATTCATGGAAAAACGTAACAATTCGAATACTATGCACATAATTGTACCCTAGACGTCTAGAGACTCAAGAACTCTTCTTCCAAGTTCATAGATCGCAGTTGATCATCTTGCAATCGTTCTTAACGTTTTGATTCATTATTAGATCGATTATACTTGCGTTCTCACTGATTGGATCGCTATATCAAATAGGATTCCGCACTATTTGGTTTGGTATACACGTAAATCAGTTAGTACTTCGTACCTAAATGGTCCTAACACTTTACATACTACATTACTTTTTAAAAAAATACACCATAAAAATGAGCATTTTTTGAATATTTAGAACACCTATAGTGTTGATATAAAAAACAAAGTTTTTACGTTTTTAATTCATTGTGTAATTTCTTCAGGTCATTGTGTAACCTTCTAAAGTGACGATGATTACATAATTTCCTGATGAGGAATACACAATAAATTTGAAACATAAAAATTTACATTTCTCATTATTGTGTTAGTTGAAATTTATTATTTTTAAAAACACTCAAAGCATAATACAATGGTCAACATTACACATAAAGGATAACACAATAACTAGCACTAGACTCGATGATTAGCAATATACGCAATGAGCTGCTTAACGAGTATTACATAATGAAATGATCAAAATTACTTAATGATCTGAAAAACGTAAAAAAGTTATATTTTCAATATTGTGTTATTTGATAATATCATTTTAAAAAACACAATCCATTACACAATAATCAACATTAAACACAATGGGTAATATAATGACCAACATTATACTCAATGATTAGTAGTAAACATAATGAGCTGTTTGACAAAGATTACATAATGACATGATCAGGATTACACAAAGAAATAGAACATGTGTAAAAAAATTACATTTCACATTATTGTGTTATTTGAAAATCACCAATTTAAGAAACATAATAGTCAACATTAGACATAATGGGTAACACAATGACTAGCACTAGACTCAATGATTAGTAATAGACATAATGAGTTGTTTGATGAGAATTACACAATGACCTGCATAGGATTACATAATACATTAGAAAACGTAAAAATGTTGCACTTTTAGCATTTTGTTATTTGAAAATTATTATTTTGAATAACAAATCGTATAACACAATAATCAACATATGACATAATGGGTAACAAATGACCAACATTATACTCGATAAATAGACACATTGAGCTGCTTGACGAGGATTACATAATGATATGATCATGATTACACAATAAACTGGTAAAAACATAAAAAAGTTATATTTTTAGCATTATGTTATTTGAAAATCATTATTTAAATAAAAACAATGCAAAAAATGGTTAACATTACACACAATGGGTAACACAATTACTAGCATTATACTCGATGATTAGCAATAGACATAATGAATTGTTTGATGAGTATTACATAATGACATGATCAAAATTACATAAATATTTGAAAAACGTAAAAAAGTTACATTTTCAGTATTGCATTATTTGAAAATCATCATTTTTAAAAACATAATACGTAACAAAATGGGTAACATTAGCTAAAATATTTGATGATTATCACAATGACCTGATATTACACAATAATATGATGAATATTATACAATAAGCTGAAATAATGTAAAAAATACATCGGTTTGTATGTATCAAGATTATAGGCATTTTAAATATTTAAAAACACTTGTGTTTTATGGTGTAATTTGTTTTTAAAAAAATATAGTTAATACTAAAATACCATTGGTTTATGATTTAACGTTTAATTATTTACAATTATACCACTGAATTTTCTTAACACTTGGATCTAATATCTAATGGATAATAATTCATAATTTTTAGTTTTTCTTCCTTTGTATAATAACCCTAACCTATTTTTTCATACTTTTATGATTACATTTTCCTTCTCATCCACTCATAACTAATTTCAAAAAGAAGGGAACAAGTAGGGTGGGACGTCACAGACTAGCAACAATATATGGCAGCAAAAACTAACCATCATACGTGAGCACAAAAGAAGGGAATATCACATGGCATTACTTTACATAATAACCGGGCTATAAAAGGCCAAACCCGGTCATTAAAACATAAGTAGTTCAATACAAATTGTTCCAAATGTTTTAAAAACCAAACAAAATAATGCCATGGGTCACGGTGCTAGGTCATCATAAGTCTTTTATGTAAGCCAAACCTCCATCAAGGATTACCTGAAAAATGCTCAAAAGAAATTTGTGTCAACTAAATATTTGGTTAATTCAAGTGCTTAAAGTTTAAAAACAAATGGATTCAACAGAATCCAACATTTTATTTTAAAAATCATAATATCATAGTTGTGGGGATCACAACAACCCTGCACTCAGCCCCGACTAGCCTCTTTAAAATTATATTACCGGTTAAATCCCATTGGGAAAACAGAGCCTCAAATCGGTGCATCATACCTGTCATATGGTTCACTATAGTATCTTATAAAAACCTATTACATGCCACATACGACCCCACAGGTTCTCAGTGTGGTACCCTTCCCGTTCATCATGGAAGGCACTGTGTGTAGGGGATTCCCCAAGTAGATCTACCCATATAAACAAGCGGTTCACACAAATATTAATGACTATGATACAAGTATCAGCAAGTATCAACATTACCACAACATATAACATTATAATATAGCATATAAATAGTTCAGTTTAAACAGAGCATGCTTCATCCCAAAGATAGTAGTAAAAAGGGAACACATGAACTCACCTTAAAATCAGGAATAAGTCTCACGAATGGAAAAATGTGATTCTATCCTAGCACCCTAATCAATAAGATTCAAGTAATATGCTATTTGCTCAAGGGTCATAATAGACATATCTAGTTTTCTTAAGTCATTAGAGGTTCCATGAGTTGATTCGACAATCTTTTTGTTAAGAAGTTTTCCTTTTTAGGAAGGATCGCATCGTTAGTTCAAATGAAAAGTTTTCATGATTTTAATTAGTTTGTTATAGTGGTAATAGGTTTATTAAGTATTTTTTAGTCACCATGAGTCGTTTTTGACGAATCTGCAGGATTTACATCTTAGTCCCCTTAAGTTTTAAATTTTACAATTTTACCCCAAAGTTTGTTTTCTTCAAAATTTTCATTAAAATTATTTTTGGGCTCAAAAAATTTTTAAACCAAAATTTTACTTCCAAAATGCTTATCTTGAGCTTGGAATACTTTTAAAAGTTTTTAAGTCTCTAATTTTTTTAAGGGTTTTTCCACCTTTCGGGTCCCCGTCACGCTCTTTAATTCCTCAACCCATCCTTACCAAATTTCCAGTCATCAAAACCCAAATTTTGGTTTACAATTTACTAAAATTTTTAGTCTAGTTCTCGGGAAATCTATGCATCAAGATTATGACCATAAACGGCCGTTTTTCCAGGTTTACACACGTGTAAGTGTCATAAACAGTACATATGTGTCTCCTAATTCATTTGTAACTTTAGGTCAGGTTGAAATGGAGTTTGCGGGCTTCTAGATTAGGGTGGAAAGGTTCTCAAACATATGGTTAAACGATGCTTATTCACATGAAAAGTGGGTTTTTAAAGTAAGTCAGGGTGTACCAAATCAAGATTCACCGAATATACGAGAAAATTACATCGTACAAAGATCGGAAGTCCTACAAGGATGGAAATTCAACAACAAACATCTCTTAGATCAAGAAGAGTTTGGTGTGGGGTAAGACAATGATGAATACTTTAAGATTTAGGACGTAGGAGCACGAACTTACCTACACCGTGGACGGTGGAGGGTGGTTCCTCGGTTGTTCTTGCTAGAATTTGCAGAAATGTAGGTGTATGTGTGTTTGATTTTTCGGTTGAGAGAGTAAAAGAGTAGAGAGAAAAATCCAAGTGTAGAAGTGTTATGGTAGTAAATTGGATTTTTGCATGCATGGAAAGAATGGAAGAGTGTGTAAGTGGGTTTGGTAGGATCTAGGTGGTGGAGGATTGGTGAAAAGGGAGCGGCCAAATGAGAGTGGTGGGAAGGATCTCTGCTTATTTTATTATTATGTGTAATTTATTGTGTAGTAATTCTTTAAATGGTAGTTCAAGTTTATAAGTTATTAAACTCAACGATATAGATGGATGTCCAAGTCAGAGGAATTCACCGGGCACACACTCCACATTAACCAATGCGGGTACTTGGAGACAAATTCGGCTGAGTTTTGCTCATCCGCATTAAGAAATGCGGGTATTACAGAACAAATGTGGTTGAAAATACCTTCTTCCGCATTAACAAATACGGGTGAAACTTGTACTTTCGCATTAACAAATGCGGGTAAACTAAACGCATCCGCATTAACAAATGCGGGTGAACCTTATCGGTTTCGAGTTTTCTATTCAGCGTTTTTTGTGTTCAAGTAGAGTTAAGTTTTGACCCGAGCACATAAGCTAGATTGCATTTAAAAACTTTGAAAGAAACTTAATAAAATTAAAATTGTTAACAAGTTTCTAAACTAAGACCGGACAAGTAGATAAAACTCATAACAGTAATAACAACAATAGAGCGAAGATCAAAATAGTATCAATACATAAGTGAAATGTCTAGCACACGACATCAGTTGGGACGCATGGATCCATAAATCGCTTTGGTTTCCAAGGGGTTGTTACATTCTCCCACCGTTTAAGAAATTTCATTCTTAAATTTTTTGCTTCAATCAGACTTTGGAACGGTTATGCCTGATTAGTTGAGGGCAATCCTTTCTTATTTCATCTTTTCATTCCCAAGTAAACTCAGGTGCTTGTCTAGAGCTCCACCTTACTTTTACTTTGGGTATACGAATTCGCCTAAGCTTCTGGACTAGTCTATCAATGATTTCTATGGGCTCCTCGATGAAGTTTAACTTGCTATCAATTTTGGCTTCCTTTATTGGTAATTCCAGGGTCTCGCCAATAAGACACTTTTTCAGGTTAGACATATGGAAGGTGTTATATATATAACTCAACTCTTGTGGTAGCCTTAGTTGATATGCTAGCAGAGAAACTCTTGCCAATATTTCAAAGGGTCCAATGTATCTTAGACTTAGCTTGCCCTTACTGCCAAATCTCATGGTTTCTTTCCAGGGTGCGACCTTTTGTTAGGACCGTGTACATATGGAGTACTAACTGATAATACATGAATACCTAATCAAATAGTGCAGAATCCTATTTGATTGGCGATCCAATCAGTGAGAACATAGTTTCGATCAATCTATAAACATTATGAGTGATTAGAACACGATCAACTATGATCTATGTAGTTGGAACATGTTCTCTAGGGTCTCTGAACGGCTAGGGTACGTATGTGAGTCGAAATTCTTGAAGTGTTACGTTTTTCCATGAATTAAGTGGTATTTATAGGTTAGGGTTTGTCAATCGTACGACTGAACCATTTGTCAATCGTACGACTGAAGGTTCAGTCGTGCGACTGAGCCAATCTTATGTCTCAATCGTGCGACTGATCCACTCTCCTGATTCAGTCGTGTGACTCGTCCATTAGAATGAAGTGTTCATGCGTATGGTCCATTTGCATGAATACTTCATAAGATTAAGTTTAAACACATTTCTCAACCATTCTTGACTAAGAACTATGTAAACAACCACAAAGCTATATAGTTAGTTCAATATGCATTTGATACAATAAACAATGAAACATTAAACAATATAATCATCAATCACATATTTCATTTATTCAACTCATTCATTACATATATGTAAGACATGAAAGACAATTTACATTAAGCTCCTAAACTAGGTACATATGTATCAACAAACTCCCTATTGGACCTAGTTTACATCATTGTCTAACATTCTTCATTAGCTCCTCAAACTTCTTGTACTTTTCCTCTCTTGTAACTCTAGCATGTATCTCGAATGCGAAACAGAGTCGTATGACATTTTGGAACCGGAGGGCTTGTACAATGTCTTGCGAGTCATAGAATAGTGGCCACTTGTATAATGTATACACATCGTCTGATGACAAGTTGGTCAGCCACATAGGGTCAAACACCCGCATAGTTTCCATCTTGCTCTCTTTCTGTAAGACTATGAACGTTTCACCTGTTCTCTAACCGTAATACCACCATTTAAAGTGTGGAGTGAAGTCCTATGGCATTTCCCGTAAGGGAATCTTAGACATAATGCGCGGAGGACTCCACTTCAACACCACCTTTGGTTTTCTAGATATTGGGTCCACTTCAGACCTTCGGATGTACCTCTTCAGTTGTTGAGGTTTGAAGTTTACCCACCTGGTGTGGTATTCTTTCTTTAGTGCAGCTTCAAACCAGCCTGACATTTTCCTCGGATCTGCATATAACAAGTTTAGGTGCGCCAGCTGGTTGAGCTCAAAACCATAGAGAGTCTTCAGATCGTGTGGGAATCTGAAGTACTCAATACCTTTCTCCCTCTTAACTTCATACAAGTTAAGATCTTCAAAATACGCCCATGCAATGATCTTGCCTAACACCTTTAGATGTTTCTTGACTTTGTATAGCTTGGTGTAGACATTCGGCTTCTGTGCAGTCCGTTGGGCTCGTATCTCAACAAAACAAGCCACCTATTCAGCCTTCTTGATATCAACATCAGCGTCTGAGGCTTGGGCTTGGCTTTCATTCTTTTCATTCTCCTTTTCCAACTCATCTAGTTTGTCAAACGTAGCACTGCCGAGAGTGTCACCCAAGTTGGGGATCACATTGCCCTCTTGATCAGTGTACTCTAGATAGTAGTCTACTGTGACATCCTCGATTTCTATTTCATCCACATCGTTGAGCTCTTCGTCACTCGCAACATCAAAATTAGGCGCATCTTTGACAATCTCGTCAGGATTTAGCCAGAACATCTCAGCAAGTTGCTCATCAGTAAGGTCGTGAATGATTTCTCCTTCTTCGTGAGTGTAACTCACTGACCATCTGACGATCCCTTGCAAATCAAGAATCATTGTGAATTGAGACTTGATTTGTTGTAGGGGAGAAACATCATATTCATCTTGCTGAGATGTTTGATCTGCTTGATTTAAACATGTAACACATCAACAATTAGTAATTAATCAAGACAATCAAACATTTGATAAAGATATATAAACATTAATTACAGAATTTTAATTACAAGATTCCAGTACAATGTTTTCAAACACATAAACTTCTAAGCATTACTTTTGTCTTGAATAGCCGGCTTCTCAACTGGAGGGGCCAAGGATGATGCTCCTTGGTCTTGGGTTCTTTTGGTCCTCCTTTCTTGTCCCTGAGCATATGCAGCTGCATCCCTTTCATCATCATCGTCTCCTCCTTTCTTTTCCTTTGTCCCCTCATCATCATTGTTCTATTCATCATTAGTCTCTTCATCATCACCATCATCATCATCTTCATCATCATCATCATCACCCTTTCTAATCTTCAAAGGCTCATCTTTAGATCCCTTCAATTTGAGAATGATAGACTTGTTTGAGACCTCCAACTCCTCAATCCTCTTTACTGATTGGTCATAGCGCTCCTGGAGTTGGGTAATTTGCTGGGCTTGCTGGGCAATCTGCTGTGCTTGGGTAGAATTTAGCTCCACAAGCTGACGTAGTTGAGCAGCTTTTTCTTCATCAGCAGCTAACAACTTCAGCACCATAACGGTTTAGTGCTGCCAGCTGTTCCTCTACCCCAATGGAAGGTAAAGTGGGTCCTATGGTGAAAGTGGTATGGGATGAGGGACCGGCTTGGTGGCTGGTGGTGGTAGATGTGGTGAATATGGGTGGTGGGATATGATTGGATGGTGATGGATAGGCTGTATAATGGTGGTTGGGAGTGTGGAAGTGATAGGTGGTGTGGCGGTGGTGGTGGTAGTAGTGGCAATAGTGGTGGTGGCTGTGGTAGTTGTGGTGGTAGTGGCAGTCGGAGTGGATGTGGTCAATGTAAACCTTGGCCTCTTCCCCTTTTTGCCATAAGGGTGAGCCATTCTCTTCTTCCTAGAGCCCTTAGACACAGTGGCTCCACCTTGGCTGCTGGGTGGGTCCAGTGTATAAGATGGATCTGTATTAGCAGTAACAACATCCCCGGACTCCTCTTGGCATCCACCAACCGCCCTGAGACCTCTCTCCATGGCTACGACCCGGTTCCCTACCGTTCGCACCAGAGGCTCTTCATCAGATCCTTCTCCTCCTCCATCTGGAAATCAGGGTGAATGGGAGCAGACTCGGGTCAACCCTGACCATCACCTCCCTGATCAGCATCGTGGTCATCGGAGGGTAGTACAATCTGCTCAACATCCGAGTCACTATCGTCGTGGCGCCACTTCCTCCTAGCTGGCGCCACATAGTCATCCCGGGCAAGATGCCCAAATAGTATCCTCACCGGGGGCTTCACCTGCTTTCCCCGGTAGACCTTCATCCTTCCAAGTGTGGTGTCGTCCATGTCCTCAAGTGTAACTGCATCATCACTCTCTTTGGGCAGCGAGGGCAGCTTTTGGTCGATAATCATCTGGAGGAACTGCGGGTACATATAGAAGCCCTCCTTACCCTTGGCTTCTAGGTTCTCGACCTAGTAGTTGAAGATCATCCATGATAAGCTGAATGGATGATTTAGTACCAGAGCCACATAGGCATTCTGGATCTGATCAGACAGCTAATCAAATCCTCCCTTCCTCGAGGCAATGCACTTTAGCAGCACATGGGCTAAATACTTGAGTTGGGGGCATAGGTTGCTCTTGTTAAGCACACCTGCGTTTATGTCCCCCGAGTACTTATCCCGAAGACAGCAACCTCAGACAATCAGTGGATGTAGTCTGGTAGGACAGTCACCATCATCTCCCAACTCTAACACCCTCCACAGGTCTTCCTCACTGATCTATATCTCTTGACCAAATATAGTACTCCTAATGCGATGCAGTTCAGCAGACCTGTCGACTATCTCGCTTTCCCAGAAAGCCTGCTGAATTGATCGATAAGGTGTGCATGGAGTAGATATAGCCTTGAAGATCCTCGATCTCCATAGGAAGGCGATAATCCCAGCAAAATCAGCGGCATTCTAGGAGGTGACGTCCGAATGTGCACAAAGGTTATGCTTGGTGCTCATAGTCCATCAACTCGCCATGTTTCTATTACACAAGACAAGTAAAGGTTAGAATTTGTGTAAGTGAATGACACTTGAATTTTAATGAACTTGAATCATTCTGTTCTGTCGTGCGAATGGACAGTCCGATTGAGTCTTAGTCGTGCGAATGAGCTCAGTCGTGCGAGTGAACCTGCGACTCAACTGAGTCGTATGTTGTTCTATGCGGTTGAACCAGTCATGCGACTGAGTTCATACGCATGGTTCATTCGTGCGGTTGAGTCATTTGCCCATTTCAATCGTGCGATTGAAGTTCATCGGTGTGTCCATTCGCATATGTCTCTGTTCCATACTGTACAATCGATTCTTGGTCAATACTTGATGTTAAACGTTCAGGTTAGTCTTATTTGACTCGCAATCCATCAAAATAACACTTAGTGCTAAATAATTGGCGTTTAAGTACTGATTAATGGTTTATTTAGAAGACAATGTCTCGGTTTTGTTTTGAACCGATTTGAACGTTAGGGCTAGCTTAATTTGTGCATTTTGATCGAATCTAGTCTCGCATTACCTGTAGAAATGATGCGTAATCATTTAGTATCACAAACAGGGTGCTAAATCACTGGGCAGAGTAATATTGCTTTTGTGTGATTTAGGTGCGATTTGGGGGTGATGAGTGTCTGCGACCGACTCCCCTCTATTTATACTAGGGTTTCCTTCAGTCGTGCGACTGAACCTATTCGCACTCTTGATTCGTGCGACTGGGGGTCAGTCGTACGACTTGCTCAGTCGGTCACAGTCAGTCGTGCGACTAGGTTTCAGTCGTGCGACTGACTCATTTTGTCAGCTTCATTCGTGTGACTAGGGTTCATTTGGATGACTAACTCAGTCGGTCACCACAATTCGTGCGATTGTCTCATACCCATGATCCAATCGTGCGACTGGTTCAATCTCATTGCTCCATTCGTGCGACTGGTCCATACTTATGGTCTAGTCGTGCGAATGACTCTGACTTGTTCATTAGACCTTATGCACTTTTGAAAACTTATCCTTTTAACAATAGATAAAACATTATCAACGATGATCATCTCAAACATGACCCTTTTTAATTTGAAAACACTGTTGATCACCTCAGACGCGATCCTTTTACTTAAAACGAATTTGTCACCTTAGACGTGACTCATTTTATTTTGAATGTTTGGTCACCTCAGACGTGAACCTTTTGAGTGAGTGATTCACAGATTACGACGAGTTTTTGAGTCCGACTCTTACATTACAATTTACTAAAACTAAACAGAACAACTTTGAAATTAAGAACAATAACAAGACATATTTTTGTATTTTTGATTAGAGATGAAATATAACCTATTAGAATAATTTTAATTGATTTTACTTCATGGACAACACAGCTTCAATCTAGTTAATCATTTCTGGTACGATTCATTTTGGAATCATACAGGTATATCAGACTCACTTGGGACACTTTAATAAACAATTTTGATGCTTGATCTTTGTTTTCATTGATAGACAACAACAATTTTAGGAAATCATACTAGAGTTACAAGATGCACACAATGATTTTAACTTTTAAGAGTTTCAGCTCACGATGATTGTTAGTATACTTATCCTCTTAGATCCATACACAGATTTTTGACACTCATTGGTGATGATTTAAGGTTTAAATATTTCAACAAGCATTTGTGGATCCCATGCTTATATGGTAATCAACGTTCCTCAGGAGATTTTTGAGCGGTCTACGGGTATATTACAAGAAGAAACTATTCTAAGAGCTTTCAAAGAGATGCTAAGCCTCAGTTCAGTGCCACCGCACAGCAGAGAGGCGCAAACGACAATGAATTCTAGAATATTTAGGTTATGCTTATCCTCAGGTCAGTGCCATCGCACAGCAGAGAGGCACACAACCTATCTTCTTGTTTGAGCTATTATTTTCTTCTTGTATAGATCTCACCAACAACATAGGTTATTTGCTTGATTGCTTTTTGTATTTTTCATGTTCTTTGCTCATATTTTATGGTCATTCACACACATTTGTGGCGTTTATTTTGCTTGTCACCTCTTATTGGAACTTCGTTGATTGTGTTAACCAGTGATAAGATGGGAACCCATAGCTTGTTGAACAACTTAATTTGAGCTTGAAATCACCAATGATGTCTACTTTTCTATTGTGTTGAATCTACCGATACATCATCTAATGCGCTAACAACCTCTAGGTCTACTTTCTCTATGTTACCATAGTAGCGTACTAGTTTAACTATCATATTTCCGTTTATTTTGCTTTGACTATTCAGACTTAACTTTGAATTTTGCATCATGAGTAGTTAAACCTTTTAAAGTCCCAAATTAATTTATTCCCTGTGTACTATCATTTTCCAAATTCGTTGAATTAGTATCACAGATTTGATTTATTTCCTTTTAGCAAAGCTGTCCTCCTCCCTCGTCTTTTTAGTAATTTAATAGAACTACTAAGTTAATACTAATCTAACTTATTCTCCCCTAAAATTCTAAAACCAAAAATGTTTTTGTGTTTAGAATTTTAATAGGCGAAGAAATAAAATAAAATAAAATAAAAATAACTCTACTCGTCGGACTATCTACTGTCATCTTCTGGAATCACTTCACATTTCTTTTTAACGCCGTTGACCTCTAACAGATATAAAAATCTTGGTTTATCAAAAGCTTTTGTGTAGTGGTCAATTGAAAGTCCGTATTAATTTTAACAACATCGATTAAATTCTTTTCAAAACAATCATGTATAAAGTGATATTTAATTCCGATGTGTTTGGTTTTAGGATGTTGGACAAGATTTTTAGTTATGGCTATAGCAGCAGAATTATCAACAAATATAGGAGTGTTAGAGAATTTCAAACCTTAGTCTTACATTTGCTGTTGAATCCAGATGATTTGTGAACAACTGCTTGCAACAACAATGTATTCAGCTTCACAAGTTGATAGAGCAACCGATGTCTGCTTCTTACATTGCCACATGACTAATCTTCTCCCAAAGAATTAACATCCTGCTAAAGTTGACTTGTAGTTCATTTTGCAGCCACCATAATCCAAATCGCTATACGCTGTAAGCTCAAAGTCATCGTCATGAGGATACCACAACCCAAGTGTTGGAGTACCCTTCAGATAATGAAATACCCTTTTGACTCCTTTGAGATGGTTGACTTTTGGTTTCGCCTGATATCTGGAGCAGAGACACATCGCGTACATGATATCAGGTCGTGAGGCAGTGAGGTACATGAGGGATCTGATCATTCCTCGGTACATGGTGGCATCCACCTGATCACCATTTTCGTCGGGTGCCACATCGTGGTTTGTAGCCAGTGGAGTCCCAGCTGCCGAAGCATTCTCCATATCAAACCGACTGAGAATATCGCCTACATACTTGGTCTGATGTAGAATCCCCTTTGGTGTCTGATCCACCTGTAACCTGAGAAAGAACTTCATCTCTCCCATGGCACTCATTTCAAATTCAGCTTTCATGACGGCTTCAAATTCTTTACATAATGCTTCGTTTTTGGAACCGAAGATTATGTCATCAATATAAATTTGTACAAGCAGTAAGTCACCATCCTTTTCTTTGATAAACAGTGTACAGTCAATCACTCCTCTATGAAAGCCGTATTTCACAAGATGAGTCGAGAGCTTCTCATACCATGCTCTTAGGGCTTGATGGAGCCCATAGAGAGCCTTATCTAGTTTGTAAACTTTGTCCTAATAATATGGATCCTCAAATCCTTCGGGTTGACTGACATACACTGTCTCTCGGATTTCACCATGAAGGAATGAACTCTTTACATCTAGTTGATAAACTTTGATCTTCATGTAAGATGCATAGGCTAGGAAGATACAGATTGCTTCCATTCTTGCCACAGGTGCAAACACTTCATTGTAGGCAATACCCTCGACTTGTCGAAATCCTTGAACTACAAGTCGAGCCTTGTTTCTTATTATGACCCCTTGGTCATCTTTCTTGCACTTCAAGACCTATTTGGTGCCAATCACCTTAGCACCTTTTGGTCTATCGTGAAGATATCCCTTTTCTATTATTGAGGCATAATCAGCTGAGTATAGCTAATTTCTAGTCTGTACTCCTGATCGAACATCTCTAGTGACATTGTCCAAAGGATGATAAACATTTAGTCGTAATCCAGGATTGGTGGGAACAAATACCTCATTAGTCAGATTGTGAACACCAGGTTCGGTATCTGAGGCAGTGGGAGTATGAGGTTCCGAAGTGTCAAAGGCATCAACATCAGATGCTTGTGTACTTGCAGTAGTCGAAACCTATGCCCCTTGATCCACCTGATCATTGTCCATGTCTTCATCATCAGAAGAGGAGTCACTTACTTCAAGTGCTCCCCCTAAGGAACTAGAAGACTCACCTTGTGAAACTGAGGTTGTCGGGTCCAGTGATGGAGTGTTTAACACATCGTACATCATTCTGGTCGATAACTCATGCTCATGAGGGGAGAGAGGGATATTGAAGGATTTAAAAAATCCATCATAGTCGAAAAAGAAAGAGGGTCCTTTTCCAGTAGGGGGTGGTGTATCGCTAAACATCGACATTGCACCACACTTCTACTTGACCCGTTGAGTTGTTGTAAACTCTCTTATTAGGTATGTTGTATCCTAGAAACATCCCTTCTTCGGCCTTCTCGCTAAACTTCCCTGACTGAGTTTTCTTCAGCAGCGTACATGGTGCACCAAACGGTTCGAGGTACTTTAGATTAGGTTTACGTTGTTGGAGTAACTCGTAACACGTCTTACTATGACGTTTGACCACCAGGACTCGATTTAGGGTGTAACATGCATTGGCAACTGCCTCATTCCAAAATTGGATGGGCATTTTCGAGTCAGCTAGCATCGTCTGGGCTGTCTCTATCAAGCTTCGATTCTTTCTCTCAGCAATGCCATTCATTTGTGGGGTGTAGGCAGATGTGAACCGGTGCACAATTCCTTTTTCTTTGCAGAATGCCTCCATCCATTGGTTCTTGAATTCAATGTCGTTGTCTGAGCGAACTTGCCTTAGCTTTAGCTTGTAGAGTGACTCCAATGTAGTTACTAGCTCTTTGAATGATTCAAATGTTTCTGATTTGGATTTCAGAAACATCACCCAAGAAAATATTGAGTAATCATCCATAACTACATAGCAGTACAAATCACCGGCAATGCTCATTGTACTAAGTAGCCCAAACAGATCCATGTGAAGAAGCTCAAGAGGTAGGTCAATGGAATGAACTTTCTTATCCTTATGAGACTTTTTTGTCTGTTTCCCTTTCTTACACGCGACACAAAAATCCGGTAATTGGAAGTTTTTAACATTTACTCCATGCACTAGATCATTCTGGATCAAGTGATTCATCTTCCGTGGATTAATGTGTCTCATTCTCCTATGCCAGGAGATGGAGTCTTTCTCTATTGCCTCTGACATTAAGACTTGGTCCTCTGGGATAACATACTCCTTCTTCAACACATAGAAATTCTTATTGTCAAAGACCACCTTGAATCCTTTGTCATAAATCTGGGATACATAAAGCAAGTTATTTTGTAGTTGTTGAACATAGTTGACATTGTCAAACTTGACTTTCTTGTTTCCTACTTCGCCTTGTGTTATGATATAACCTCCTTTATTTCTAGCAAATGAAACGTCCCCCTTTAATTTGTTTGACATTAGACAGGAGAGACAAGTTCCCAGTCATGTGCCTTGATGCCCCACTATCAACGATCTAGGTATTTGTAGAAGCACTATAGCAGACACCCTGCGCATTCAAAGGAAATGATTAGTTTAGGTTAGGGACCCAAGCCTTAACTAGCTTGGGTGACCTAGAGGCATCACACATCATGAATTCAACCCACTGTCCATTGGAGGGAGAGGGCATATCATTCTTCTTATTGCTCTCATTATCAGACATTTGACCTGACTTTTCTTTCCATAATCCAGTTTTGTGTAAGGCCTATTTGTGATAAACAGACGATTGGCTGATGGTTTGAACTTTAGGTTCATAGGTTCCTTTTGGTGGAGTAATTGACTCCTGTTTGAAGAACTTGGTTTAGTATCATGAAGTTCAACTTTCTTTCTTGGTGTTTGATAATGAGGAAAATTAGAAGCGATGTGTCCTCTCTTTCCATAAGTGTAGAAGGATCTACCTTCTACATGTTAGGAAATTAGTCTTTGTGGGGAAGTGTGTAATACCGGTGTGACTATGGTCTGGTTGGGTTTGGACACTTCTGGTTTAGATGTTTTAATTTCTTTAACAAAATTAATTGTTTGAACGTTTTTAACATCTTTAGCCTTTTGTTTATTTGGACTGTCACATGGAGCACGTGGTTGGTTAATTGGTTTGATCGTTTTGGGTTCAGAAATAGACATGTTTGACCCTGACTTTACATTAACCTTGTTAAACTATTCTTCCAAATTCATAATAGGCATTTTACTGTTAGACTTCAAAATAGCCTCCTTCTGTTTAGTGACAGATTCCATGAGTTTACCTGTGGAATCCGGGTCACTAACTAGAGGAGTGGACACCACATGATCCTTAATAGGATTGTTATTTACTGGTCTACATTTAGAATTTAACACTGTCTCATGTGTTGGTGGTACCACTTTGTAACCCAACCCCTCCCCGTTATTTCTTTCTCTCACTAAGTGTTGAACTATGTGAGAAGAACTAGTCCAGCTGTGCAGTTTTTGTTTTAGTGAGTTGACTTCGACTTCTAAAACTGCCTTTCCTTTCTTAGCTTCTTCTGGGGAGTTTAAATAGAACTTAATGTCATTTTCTTGATTAAAAGCAACAACTTCGGTTTCCCTTAGTTGTTTATTAAAAGTTTTATTTTCTCTTTATAATTGTGCTCATTTTGTTTCAAAATTCTATTAGCTTTTGTACACAGTTGTAAGTCATTTACTAAGCTATCATTGTGATCTAATAACCTAGAAAATTTTAAATCTATGCTTTCTCTAAATTTGTTACATTTACTACAAGCATGATTATCAAAAAGTTGGTTTGTGGTACTTACCTGTGAAGATTCGGTTGAATCCGCCATCAGTGCAGAATTTGACTCTTCAGCTATTGGTGATTCTGAACATGTTGTTCTGAGATCTTCTTCAACCAGGTGATTGACCACATTTGCAGTATCTTCATGATATGACATCACTAGTTCAACTGCTATTTCTCCTTCACTTACAGTGTCATCATCCAGACCCTCAACATTTGCAATGTTTGACTCACTCGGAGATACAAAACGAAAGGTCCAATCTTGACCTTCGTCATCTTAAGCAGTCAAAGCCTTTGTATCTTTGCTTGATGAAGCAGCTCCACTCGTGGGTTTGTCCTAACGGTTGAAGGATGAGAAAGGATTCTTGTTTCCTGTCTTCTTGGGCTTTACACATTCACGTTTGAAGTGCCCCTTTTCTACACAGTTGAAACAAGCAACTTTGGTTTTGTCGAAACCAAAAGTTGTATCCTTTGTGGCTATCAAGTTCTATCCTATCTTCTTCACAAACTTCTTAGCCCTTCGAACAACACTTGCCAAAGCCCACATAATGTGCATTCTTTCTAATTCATTCTCGTCCACCTGCTCATAATCCTCATCAGCCAGATGGCAATTTTCGATCTTTTCCGTAACTAGACAATCATAAGAATGAACAACCACAGCTAAAAGGTCCATATGCTCCTTTGCAACCTCCACAGTGATATTCCCGAGATTCTCGGTCTTCAACTTCGTAGCATTTGCTTTCGATGTGATATATTGGGTACTAGATGACCCTGACGTTTCAGATCCTGAACCTGTAGGTTGAGAAGGAGTGGTTGAACTAAACAAAAATGCCATTTGAGGAGGTGCTCCTGAACTTGTTGAAGTGGAAGTGGATTTATAGAGTGAAGGATTCTAGTCACATGATCCTTTCTGTGACCTGTATTTCATCCTAAGTTCCTCCTCCCTCAATTTCAGGATGAAGTCGTTTATGTCTAATTTTGACAATAAATTGTTCAGTCTCAAATTAGACACAAACGAGTCCCACTTCTCTGGCAGACCATCAGCAAAGCTTGAGACCTTATCTTCCATTGACGTTGTGACTCGATGAGTGTGCACCTCACTCATTAAATGATAGAATCTATCTATGACATCATCCAAGCTCTGTTTACCCATTGAAGAAAAGTTATCAAACTCCTTCTTCAAAGCCTTTGCCTTTAGAGCTTTCAACGATGCATTCCCGTCGTATCATTTCTCCAAGGCTTCCCATAGCTTCTTTGCCTATTTGTTCTCAGAAAACTGGTGGAATATATCCTTAGGTATCAACTGAGTCAACACAGCATACACTTTCTTCTCAGCATTATACTTCACCTTCTGGCTATCAGTCATGCCACCCAAGGTAAGTTTAACACCATCAGCACCAACCGGCATGCTATAACCTGTCTCGATTGATTCCCACAGATTGGAATCCACTCCATCTAGATAAATCTCAAACCTTTGCTTCCACTGTGGGTAATCATCTAACGTATAAGTTTAGGGGGCTTATTGTGATTCCCAATTTCATTTCCAGAAGCAAAAGGTTCTGGATACGAGAGTCTCTACTGGCAGTAAACGTGGAATGTTGATCTTCCATTTCTATAAACTTTGAACTTTAACTTAAGACTTATTCACTCGTGCGAATGGAGAGGTGTGAATGGGCCAGTCGTGCGATTGAACCAATGCGGATGGGTCAATTATGCGATTGGACTAATGCGGATGAACAACTATGCGATTGGGCTAATGCGGATGGACAATGCGAATGGGTTGGTTCAGTCGTACGAATGGATGGGCGACTGAGTTCAATCGTGCGTATGGGATGTACGATTGATGTCAGTCGTGCGATTGAGCCAATCGTGTGACTGAAGGCTGCTGTTTATAAAAATTCGAAGATTTTTGATATTTTGACTCAAAAACACGAGTTTTCAAGAACCCTAATCTGTCGTATGCCGAAAAACTTAAACTTTTAGATATGGAGACACTGAAAACACTGTTTTACTCTAAAAAGATGACTCTTTTGAATGGAAAACGTGATTTTGACCTTCGTCATCTTGTGCAGTCAGAGCCTTTGTATCTTCGCCTATTAAAATTCTAAACGCAAAAACATTTTCGGTTTTAGAATTTTTGGGGGAGAATAGGTTAGATTAGTATTAACTTAGTACTTTTATTAAATTACTTAAAAAACGAGGGAGGAAGACAACTTTGCTAAAAGACATAGAAATCAAAGCTCTGATACCACTTGTTAGGACCATGTATGTATGGAGTACTAACTGATAATGCGTGTATACCTAATCAAATAGTGCGGAATCCTATTTGATTGGCAATCCAATCAGTGAGAACCCAGTTTTGATCAATCTAGAGATTAATGAAACATTATGAGCGATTAGAAGACGATAAACTGCGATCTATGAAGTTGGAACAGGTTCTCTAGGGTCTCTGGACGGCTAGGGTACGTATGTGAGTCAAAATTCTTGAAGTGTTATGTTTTTTCACGACTTAAGTGGTATTTATAGGTTAGGGTTTGTCAATCATACAACTGAACCATTAGTATGGTTTAGTTGTGTGACTGAATCATACGATTGGTCCACACGCACGACTGAAGGTTCAGTCGTGCGATTGAGCCAATCTTATGTCTCAATCGTGCGACTGATCCAGTCTCCTGGTTCAGTCGTGCAACTGGTCCATTAGCATGAAGTGTTCATGCGTATGGTCCATTAGCATGAATACTTCACACGATTAAGTTTATACACATTTCTCAACCATTCTTGACTAAGAACTATGTAAACAACCACAAACCTATATAGTTAGTTCAATATGCATTATGATACAATAAACAATGAAACTTTAAACAATATAATCATCAATCACATATTTCTTTTCATTCAACTCATTCAATACATATATGTAAGACATGAAAGACATTTTACATTAAGCTCCTAAACTAGGTACATATGTATCAACACCTTTAACATCACCCTATCACCTAACTTGGAATTCCAAGGGTTTTCGCATTCGTTAGCATATTTCTTATAACAATCCCTAGCTACTCTTAGACGCTCTTTGATTTTGAATATTTTATCTGTGGTCTCTATCATAATGTCGGGTGCCATTACTTAACTATCACCAACTTCATTCCAACTTAGTGGCGATCGACATTTCCTGCCATATAGGGCTTCGTACGGGGTTGCTTTAATACTTGCGTGATAACTATTATTGTAAGAGAGTTATACTTGGGGAAGGTGATTATCCTAACTTCCACCGAAATCAATTACACAAGGTTTCAACATTTCTTCCAAGGTCTGAATGGTTCTCTCACTTTGTCCATCAGTTTGAGGATGGTATGCGGTATTTAAGTCAAGTCGGATCCCTAGAGCCTGTTGGAGAGATTTCCAAAATCGTGAAGTGAAACGACTGCCATGGTCGGGGATAATTAACTATGGCACTTCATGCCTGGTTACTATTTCATCTAGGTATAGTCGAGCCAATCTTGACAAGTCGTAATTCTCTCGGATCGGTTAAACGTGGACTGATTTGGTAAGTCTATCCACAATCACCCACATAACATCATGTCCACGAGAGGTTCTTGATAACTTGGTAATGAAATCCATTGTAACATTATCCCACTTCCACTCAAGGATTTCAGGTTGTTGTAAGGTCCCTGAAGGTTTTTTATCTTCAGCTTTGACCATCGCACAGGTCAGGCATTTCCTAACATATATGGCTATCGACTTCTTAATTCTGGGCCACCAAAACAAGGTTCTTATGTCCCGATACATTTTATCGCTCCCAGGGTGGATTAAATATCTGGATTTGTGGGCTTCATCCAGAACTATCTCCCTGATTTCTCCATGTTTTGGTACCCATGTCCTTCCAGCACACTTATACAGTCCTCTTGGCTTAATTCCAAATGATTTTCAATCCCAGTTAGCTCCTCTTCTTATATCTTATCTTCCTTCAAAAATTCTCTCTGTGCCTCTTTCAGTTTAGTGGCAAGGCTGGTATACACTCTCATCCTTAATGCACGAACACGAAGGGGTTTTTCTCTTTCTGTCCTACTCAAGGCATCTGCCATAATGTTAGCCTTGCTGGGATGGTAGT
Organism: Flaveria bidentis; assembly: GCA_018326385.1. Classification (NCBI taxonomy): domain Eukaryota; kingdom Viridiplantae; phylum Streptophyta; class Magnoliopsida; order Asterales; family Asteraceae; genus Flaveria; species Flaveria bidentis. Next base: position 20,739 of record BJCM01211581.1, read on the forward strand.
GTATTTCGCATTGATACTCACTTAACAGTTCTACCCATCTCCTTTGACGCATATTTAGTATTTTCTAATCAAGAATATGTTGCAACCTTTTGTGATTAGTGTAAATAACACACCTAGTGCCATATAGGTACTGTCTCCAAATTTTCAGCGCAAAAACCACGGCTCCTAGCTCCAAGTCGTGTGTCGTGTAATTTCACTCATGCTCGTTCAACAACCTTGACGAGTACGCTATCACCTTGTCACGCTGCATTAGTACACATCCTAGACCTTGGCGTGAAGCATTGCAATAAATCACGAAGTCGTTGATTCCTTCTTGTAAGGCAAGGATTGGTGTGTTGCATAGCTTTTCTTTCAACGTTTTTAATGCTTTATTCTATTCTTGCTCCCACACGAAGGCTAAATTCTTCTTAGTCAAAGCAGTCAATGGTTGCACGATACGCGAGAAGTCTTTGATAAATCTCCTATAATACCCAGCCAAACCAAGAAATTGTCTTATCTCGGTAGGAGTTTTGGGGATTTTCCATTCCTTGATAGCCTCGATCTTTGTAGGATATACTTGGGTTCCATCTTTATTCACTACATGCCCTAGAAATTGAATTTCGTGCATCCAAAATTCGCATTTGGAAAATTTAGTACATAGTTGCTCATTCTTGAGTAGCTCAAGAATCAGTCTGGGGTGTTCCTTATGCTCTTCCTTACTACGGGAGTAGATCAAGATATCATCTATGAACACGATTACAAACTTGTCAAGATACGGGTGGCACACTCGGTTCATCATGTTCATGAATGTTGCTGGTGCGTTAGTCAGCCCGAAGGGGATGACTAGGTACTCGTAATGTCCATATCTAGTTCTGAAAGTTGTCTTAGGTATGTCTTCTTCTTTTATCCTCAGTTTATGGTATCTGGATCTCAAATCAATCTTGGAGAAATAGTTGGCTCCTGTAGTTGGTCAAATAAGTCATCAATGTCTCACCTCGACCGATGGCGGAATCATTGGGGCGTGACAGATTGGTATCAGAGCCATGATTATAGGGACTTAGGTTATTAGAAATGGAATGACCTAGACTATAACTAAGTACCATTACACATGAGTCCTCTTATATATTTATCCTGCTTAGCTAGGATTTTATGTGCTTTATATCCTTATACTTGATTACGTGATTATATGCCTTACATGATTTTCCCTTATACCTTGATTCGCATCAATGCACACCTGATTCTCAAAACATATTCTAAGCCACTGTGTGCCTAAATCAAATGGTTTTCAAAATTTTAATTTTGAATTGTTATTCGTGGTTTTCAAATCTCGTCAAAGTCTGTGTCACATGACTGAAAATATGCAATGCTGGAAGAGTGGGATACCTATATCTTAAGGTGTTATCTCTAGGCAAGGTATTCATATAAATCTAAATCAATCGATGGATCCATTTACCTTACCTGGTATCCCTTGAGATGTGTGTCTTCTTATAGGTACGCATGTCTTCATTAAGGTCATGGTTGACCAAATGCTTTGCTAAGTCAACGTATTCGCTTTGGTTTGTGAACCAGACGTTTACACTCGAAACATCTCATTGTTATTTGAAACAATCTATCTCGATTTTATATTTCTAAAATTATAAAACCCATTATCCGATTCTCATAAAATTATTTCCATAATCTCTTTTAGCATGTCTTTTCGTCAAAACCGATCCCGATCTAGAAACTCCGACCGGAAGATTGCTGCCATTGTGGCACGTGAAGTTGCTATGGCATCTCGACACTGCTTACTCATCTGTATCAAGGCACTAAACCTGTTGAAAACCCAGCTGCACCAAATCCTCTACGAGCTTGTACTTACAAACACTTCAGTTCTTGCAATCCCACCAAGTTTAGTGGGACCGAAGGAGCCATTGATCTTTTACAGTGGTTCAAGAGTATCGAGAACACTTTCCTCAATAGTGAGTGTCTTGAGAATCTCAAGGTTCGCTATTCTACAAGTGTTCTTTAAAAAGAGAACTCACTTGGTAGAACGGGGAGAAATAAACCTGTGGAACTGATGCTACTATGGCATTGACTTCGAATGAAGTCAAAGAACTCATGACTTGGGAATTCTATCCAAGAAATGAAATCAAGAAACTGTTAGCTGAATTCTAGGATTTATCCCAAGAAAGTGGAGAAAACCTAGCCTATACCAATAGATTCCATGAATTGAGTCTACTTGTTCCTTATCTAGTCACTCCTCTGTCTCGGGCCATTGAGAAATACCTCATTTGTCTTCCTATGCAAATTCAAGATATCGTCTGGGGAAGAAATCCTGCAACCTTGAAAGACACTATCCAATTGGCTGCCCAATTGACCGACAATCATGTCAAAGCTGGAACATTAACAAGGAAGGGAAATAAGAAGGAAACTAAGAAGTCCTCCATTAAAATGACCAAGGAAGACGAGCCTAAAACTTCTAATGAGAAGAAGAGGAAGGCTAAGTCTCAAATCTTTATTGTGGTTACCCCTACCGTCTAGTTAACCAAGTTGCACCAACTTATCCACCGGATTTTGTTAATCAAGCCTTGACAAAGAAACCATATACCAGACTTTTTCCACAATGCAACAAATGCAAGTATCACCATCCTGTTCACACACCGTGCCTTCAATGCACCAATTGTGGTCATTTTGGTCATACTTTCAACACGTGCAAGAATGTTGCTAAGGCTCAGGTTAATGCACCTGTCATTCAACATACTCTTATTATTACTCGACGTCGTGCATGCTACTGATGCGATGCAAATAGTATATATTTTGATGGAGATTTTTTCACACAGATTTAGTTTTAAATGGTTATTACTAATACTAAACCACACACATAAAAGGCAAGTGTACCTATCGTGTGGTAATATAGTGATGGTAAGAATCGAGTATCAATCCATGGACACACCTAGCCTACTCAACAACCTTAATTTTTTACTATAAGATTTGGTTTTTGTTTGAGAAAATGATGAGTTGCATTGATAAGATTTTTATGGTTTAGAAACAATAATAGAAATAAAGTAAAATAAGATTGAAGCGTTTGGATTTAAAATCAAGGAATAAAGGTTATCATCATAATTAGAGATTTTTTCACACTTGTGTAACTATGATGAATTTGTGGTGTGATTAAAGATATGGATTAATGTAATTATGTTAATGTTTATAAAGGTGAGCTGACATGATTTCTCGTCTATCCACTCCGTAATGACTAGGATCACGTCAGGCTGGCATACTGCCTAGAGCAAAGCCCTAGTAAAGTAGGTAAATTTTTTGTAACCAATTTGACATACGATTTCTTAAAACATAACTTAATGTTAAAAAGAGAGTTGATCAGGTTCCTTCCTAACATACCATTAATTTTAGAAAAACATAACAATTACTATAGATTTCTTAGAATAAAAAGGAACCCGCAAATGATCAGAAAGTTAAGGTGATATGATTTCTAAAAATCATTTCTAGTTCATTAGCCATGGATTTATTATGAAGAATGGTTTTGGGAATGAAAGTTGATCATACAGTTTTCAATCGTGTATGACAATCAATCACAAACCATAAGGTTATAACTTTCCGTTCAAATATAGATGCTACCCATCAAAAGTTTTCCAAAGACTACCATAAAACTAACATAATATATATCACACCATTAGTTCATCACAAATTACATAAGTTTCATCCAATTAGAATAATAATTAGAGTTTAGCTCATAATGAGCTTGAACATAATAACAGATAACATAGAAGATAGATATGAAATCATTGGTAAATGGACCAATCGAACCGGTGATCCACAATCGATGATGTTTAGACGATCCCGAGCTTCTTCCAAGTTTTGCATGCACCTCCGAGCCTCCAAATGGTCTTGAAGACTCAATTCCCAAGAGAATTCTACAAAGTAACTCTCCCACTAAAGCTTGCTAGAATGGTAAACTTAGGCCTCTATTTATAGGCTTTCTGGAGTGTTTAAGCACGACCCCATGACTAAAAGGCATGACCCCGTGCTAGTACAATGCTTACGAAAGTTTTTCTACTCGTACGTGCATGGGTGTCGGGCATGACCCTGTGCTTGATAAGGCACGACCCCATGTTGGAGGTGGGGCATGACCCCTGTCTCCTGGGCACGACCTGTGCTTGCTTTTAGGGGACAATACTTTTTGTACTGTCAGATGTCCAAACAAGGGGGTCTATCAATTTAGCACGGGGGTGTGTTCCAGGTATGGCATGAGGGCGTGCTTAATGAGGCACGACCCCATGCTTGGACTCTAAATCTCGGATTACTTTAATTTCTTGTCAAATATGCTTCTTTTGTCCATCTTGCCCTTTTAAACACATGAAAACACAATTTAATGTTTTAAGCACATATTCATTATTTTAAAGGAAATATCAAGGAATAACTGATGTGTTTTTATCAGATTTTTATGTATAATTTGGAACACATCAGTTACTAATGCGGCGATCCAAATCATTTTCGCAACCAATGCCCTCAACTTTTCAACACTGTTCCTATGGCTCAAGGGCGTGCTTTTAACATCAATGCCCCTCAAACTTAAAACAGTAATGTCTTTCTCATGCTCATGCTTATCAAGTCAAGCTTATACTTATCTGTGACAAAACCTTCCTATCGTCTTGCATTGTTTAAGCTTATTAGACAAAAACTCAACCAAATTGATGATTTTATCCACTTTTTTTTTAAAAAACCATGAAATCAAATTTTTTGAAAACCAAGCGTAGCCATACTTCGAAACTCAAAACTCAATAAGTTTAAATGATATCACTTGAGAACATAAAATGAAATCCAAGTATTTTTTTTATAAGTCTTCTTTTGATTAAATTTTGAGACAAAATTTCTTTAGGGGAGAATGTAACATTTGACCTATTTGGTAATCCAAACTCAAACCCATTTTGTAAGGCCCCGTTCCCGGAGACCTCACAGTTGGTCATTCAAGCATTAAATGCCCTAAAATATTATAGATTTACAACTTAAGCAGCAGAATCATTTTAACAAAAACCATTCATTTCATTAAAAGACTATTGTTGAGCAATACACAATTGTTTAATCGATTTCAAAATAACTGTTTAATTGCATTACAAAACAACAGCAATACGGAATACGAATGTATGTCAGTCTTTCCCTGCCGAGTAGCTTCACCCTCGTGCCATCCTCAACAATAATTACCTGCAACTGAAAATGTATAAAAGTCAACGTTGCTAAGTGAGTTCTAGTTTTTAACAGTAATAAAATACTTCTGTATGTTGTATATGAAAATACTCTTTCTGTGAAATACAACTCTTTACTTTGTGTGCGAGCACGCATTAACTATATGAACAGATATTGTTCGCTCTCTTTACTGTATGCCTTGTTTACTCTGTATTCTTTTATCTTTATCTTTCACTATCTGTATGGACCAATGAGCAATACCCTAAACTGTATGCGCAGTGAAAACTGGTGATGGGCCATCTATATCCCTCAAGAGGGTTCTGTTTACTATATACAAGGCCGACCCAAACACCTAGGGTACGCTACAGAGGTCCTGCCAATCTCAATGACTGGCCCTGTGTGCATAATAAGGTAGCTAACCC
>BJCM01211582.1:0-10118 GCA_018326385.1 Flaveria bidentis
ATTTTTATGAAAAAGATTTATTTATAAAATAAATTATTATTCTTTGTTTAAATGATAAAATGAATAAAATAATTTTCAATATTGCTTAAATTGCACATTTAACGCGTTTGATTCAATAAAATAAATAATAAAAAATTTAAATATTAAAATTTTCATCGTATGAAAGTTTAAAGTGAGTTCGGGTTTGGTTTCATAATTTTGAAATTCGACGGATGTTACATTTAGTACCCTTGAGATACCTCAAGATCCATTTCACATACCATCAATATATCTAACTTCAGCATCTGATGTAGGACAAGCTCCCAACAATATTGGCATAAGGTACTCTTTCCATATATCTAACTTCAACATCTGATGTAAGACAATCAGAGCTTGACAATTTAATATGAGCACCTATAGGAATAGTTATCGACTACACTTCATCCATCTTATAGTTACTTAGCACCTTATCTAGATAAGACCTTTGAGACAACTTTAACAACTTGTGTTTTCTATCTCTTTCAATCTCTATGCCCAATATTTTCTTGGCTTCACCCAGATCTTTTGTTAGATCTAGGAACTATAGGTCTAGATCATTTTGTATAGGCTTAGAACTTTAATCAATATTTGTAATGAATACTTGTAATTCATTATTTTGTATGCATTAAATATATAGGTTAACGCATATATGTGTGTTGATTTATGTATGTTTGCAGGTAAAACATTATAATTGGTGAATTACCGAAATTGACTAAGTGTAAGAAACATCTACGGATGAACATTTTGTTCTTCCGTAGATATATTTATTACAAGTAAAATACATCCGAATATCTTCTATGGATGAACAATCAGCTCTGAGGATGAAGTGAAGATACCTTCGGAAGAACAAAGTACCTTCGGAAGAACAAAGTACCTTCGGAAAAACAAAGTACCTTCGGAAAAACAAAGTACCTTCGGAAGAACAAGACTTCTGCGGAAGAACAAACATCTACGGAAGACAATATTCATGCGGAGTCCAAACACTTGTATGTAATAATACAAGTGTTACACGTCAACAAGTTAACAAGTCAACTCGACAGCTGTGCGAATCCCAAGAGATCGGGTGTTTCCTTAACAGAAACACACGTGCCTATATATATGGATCCTAGGTTTCACATCAACGAGACGGCGCAGACGGCTAGAACAATCAACCAAACATCACATCAAATCACACAAACACAAACCCTAGCAGTCGTCACATCATCAATACATTCAAATCAAATCAATTCATTTATTGTTTATTCATCTGTAATAATTAATTAGTTTTAATGAAATACATTTGAATTATATCTTTGTTTGATTATTAATTACATTCTATTCATTGTGTTCATCTTAATTATTAATCATTATTGTTGCTAATTATTTATTACAATTAAACAACGTTAATGTTGATTCCGCAAATGTTAACTTGACGTCGTCCAATTAACTTTGATAATTCCTGTTTGCGATCCTAGGATTCACAGGTGGTATCAGATCCAAGTGCTCATTGATTTAGATCGATTGATCTATCAACGTTAATTGTGTTTAATTGTTTGCTGGATTTAGTAGATTTGTCAGTCTTTGTTTGCTCATTTAAATCGTTTTTGTGTGATTTATTTAAATCAGTGAATTGTCGTTCAGCGAGTGCCATTACATTGCTTGATTAACATGGATCTATATTCAAATCAATTGAATAGCAGATCTTGGTTATTGATCGACATTCATAAATTGTTCATATTAATTGAACCATTTCATTAGTTAAAATCTTAGATCTTAACTAATCATGAGTAACTTGGTGGATCATCATACCCACCTCCAAAGCTAGAAACAAAAGCAGACTTTAAATCCTAGAAAATCAAGTTCAGGAATCACATTAATTTTACAGATTCTGACTTATGGGTTTCAATAACTGAAGGTCATTATATTCCACCCACTCTTGGGTCGGATTATAATGACAATAATCAACCAATAAGTACAAAAGATCTGTCACCTGATGATGTTAAGAAGGTTAAAGTTGATATTAAAGCATATAGCTTGCTTAGTATGACTTTACCTGAAGAAATACTAATCAGGTGTGAGAATTACAAAATAGTAAATTCCTTATGGAAGATTCTTCATACATTCTGTGAAGGGAGTGATGAAATCCGAAGCATTAGGAAGGACACCCTTCATTCACAATATGAAACATTTCATCATATTAAGGGTGAATCAATTCCTCAACAACTTCATGGATTTATGCAACTTGTTACAGAGATGAATATCTTGGAGTTGAAATACATTAAACAAGAAGATGCTCCATACTTTACCAGAAAGTTGGAAGCAAACTGTATCCATGTTCAAGAACACCATGGACCTCAAAGCAACTAGTTTAGATATACTAGTAGCTAAAGTTGAGGCTCTTGAAATGGATGAGAAATCAAGAAACAAGAGTGTGAGAACTCATGTATCACCATATCACTTTAAAGAAACAAAAAGTGCTAGAAGTGCCTTTATTTCCAAAAATGATGGTGATAACTCTTGTACTTTGAGTGAAGATGATGAGGAAGTAAGTTTCTATGCATTAAAACCTCTTAAGAAATCTTCTCAAAGTAAGTCAAGGAAAGAGAAAGGAAGAACTGATGATCAAAGAGATACATCATCAGCAAAACCTTCATCATCCAATAATCAAACAGAGTCCATCAATGTCATTCTGGACTCTGAAGAACAAAAAGCAGCTTTTGCAGCTTTCAATTCAAGTTTTCAAGCTTACATGGGAAGCTCATTAACCTCTGCCAATATTTGTCAACAAGACTTGGAAGAACTACCTCCAGATGTAGTGGAGGAGATGGATCTACAATGGCAAACGACAATGATTGCTTATAAAGCCAAATAATATCTCAAAAGAAACAAGAATTCGGCTGCTGCAAGTAAATCATCACGGATTGGTATTGATAAGTCAAAAGTAAGATGCTTCAAGTGGAATCTCTATGGACACTTTTTTAGAGAATGCAATCAACAAAATCCTGTGTCAACATAACATCAGCAACATCAGTCTCAACAAACATCATCATCTCAAAGGTCTTTCAGGCAACCACAACTTACCAACTCATCCCCACCAGCCACTAATGCATCAACAGGAACAAGTAACTCAAAAGAATCTGGGCTGATCATTCTTCAAGATGGAACATGTGACTGGAGCATGTATGAGAAGGAAGTCCTGGAAGAAAATCAAGCTTTAATGGCTCATATGGAAAACAAATTTTCACCCATGGCTAGTGAGGTAAGAGATAGGTTATGTTCATCAATATGTGTTGAGGAAGTAGAAAGACATAGAGTCCATGCTCAATAATTGGCTGATAAAGTTAAAGAAATAATGATTTTGAATGAATCTCATGTAAGAGAACATAAATTATATCAAATAAAAATTAACTCTTTACAAAATGATTTAGATAAAATTGTTTCTGAAAATTACAGTCTATAGGCACAAGTTGAGCATCTGACCACTTCCTTAACTAAATCCATGGCTAATCATGCATCAACTGAAGTGAAACTTCAGAAATTTCAACTTTCATCTCAGCAGTGTGAGAAATTATTCATATTAAATTAAAGAACAGGTCTGGGTTGGGATATAATGCAGTGGCACATCCTATAAACAATAATTATGCTCCTTTGCCTGAATCAATGACAAATAACTTGTCAAATCATTTTGTGCTAAGCACCAATTAAGAAACAAGTTCTAATCAACAAAACATTTATAATAAATCTAAGGTGAATGAAACTAAGTCTTCTGAATCAGTTAAGATTAAGGAAAAGGATTCAGAATTTGACTTTGATGAGTGTGATGACTTGGATGATTCTGATGAACATGATGACAATCTACTGAACGAGGGTAAGAATATTGTTTTTGAAACAAATATTCCAAAAGTTCTTGAAGAAACAAAGTTGCCATATCCTCCTAAACAAAGAAACATGCTGAAGACTATTTGCAAGAGAATAGTTGAATTAAATGAGGGTCTTCAAGAACTAAATCAGCAACAAAAATGTTCAAATAAAGTGAATGAAGAGTGTGCTTCTACTGAGGAAGGACACAAATCATCCGTTGAAAAAGGAAAGAAGAAGCTATCAACTGATCCTCAGCGGAAGAATAATCTTTCTTCAATACAAGATCTACGGAAGAAGAAACCCTCTTCAGTAGAAGTTGATACTGATTTAGTAGATGATCTACGGAAGAGGAAGTCAACAATTAACAAATCAAAGCTTCACAAGGTGGAAGAGGAAAAATCAACTTCAAAACTGAAAAAGGATTCAAAGCCTCAGAAGTTGATGAATAAGAAGAAAGTAACTGAGTCTGATAAAGAATAATAGGAGATGTATTGCAAATGGTGTGACTTGAAAAACCATAATACTAAAGATTGCTACTTCAGTAGTTATTGTTCTATTTGCAATATAAAGAATTACATGACATCTGACTGTTACTTTAAGAAACATTGTGCTATCTGTAACAAAAATAGCCATTCAACACATGAATGTTATTTTAACAAAAAGAACAAGACAAAGAGCACAAAGAAGAAACAATCAGATAAAGCTGAATTAGACACTCAATCTACTAATTGTGAGAAAGATTCAAAATTTAAGAAGGCACAACAAAAAAAATCAAAATCAAAGGATAAAACATCCACTGATGTTCAACCTTTGAAGAAAAGAACAACATTCTAGGAATCAAAAATATCTCATAAAAGGGTGGATTTGACTGAAAAGGAAACAAATGCTAATGTTGCTTTATTTGATAATTTTGAAAAAGGGACTCATGTACCTCACTCAAAATCAAAAGATAATGAAACCTTCAATAATCAAGAATCACTATCAAAATCAAAGCATCAAGTCAACAAAATTAAAGTGAATGAAGAAGAGATTGAGAAATCTGGACCTATATCATCAACATCATCTTCAACAGAATCATCCTCATCTACAACAACACAAAATGAATCAATCAAAACTAAAACTGAAACTTCAATACCTATTCATGAAGGAATAACAATTTTAGATACTGCTGGCAAACCCAAGATCATTAAGGCTTGGGTTGTCAATTCTAACTGATTTCTTTCTGTGTGCAGGAACAATATTAGAGAACACAACAAGTGGTATGTTGACAGTGGTTGTTCCAGGCATATGACAGGAATTTGTTTCACTTCTCCGTGACTTCAAACATAAAAATGCTTCATATGTGGCATTTGGTTGGGATAAGAAGGGAGGTAAAATTGTTGGTGAAGGAATGGTAACTAATGGTGTGCTCAAGTTTGAGAAAGTAAACTATTGTGAAAATTTACAGTATAATTTACTAAGTATGTCTCAAATTTGTGATCAAAATTATACCATATTGTTTGATAACACTAACTGTTATATTCTTAAGCCAAGTTTTTCTGTTCCAGAAGATTGGGTCCTTCTTAAAGTATCAAAAAAAGGAAACACTTATGTTTAGGATATGAATAACACATCACTCACAAGACATGAAACATGCCTCCTATCTAAGTCATCAGAAGACAAATGTCAATTTTGGCATAGAAGGTGTGTCCATTCTAACATGAAGAACATGAATAAATTGGTGAAAAATGACTTAGTCATTGGATTGACAAAGAAAGAGTTTCATTGCTCAACTCATTGTTCTTCTTGTTATAAAGGAAAACAACATAGAGTGTCTCATAAATCCAAAACTATCAATACAAACACTACACCTCTCAAATTGCTTCACATGGATCTGTTTGGTCCTACCAATGTGATGAGCATTGGAAAGCAACAATATTGTTTGGTGATAGTTGATGATTTCACTAGATTCATATGGGTCTTTTTCTTAAAACAAAAGAGTGAAACATCAGAAACATTAATGGACTTTGTCATCAAGATTGAGAATCAATTTAAAGTAAGAGTTAAATTTTTAGGAGTGACAATGGTACTGAATTTGTCAATTCTGACTTGGATTCCTTTTCCAGGAATAAAGGTATTGCAAGACAATTTAGTGCACAAAGAACTCCACAACAGAATGGAGTTACTGAAAGAAGAAATAGAACACTTATTGAAGTAACCAGAACAATGCTAGCGGATTCACAATTGTCTATCACCTTTTGGGCTGAAGCAGTGAATACTGCATGCAATGTTCAAAATAGAACATTAATTGTCAAAGAACATAACAAAACACCTTATAAGCTGTTATTTAAAAGAAAACCTTACATAGGATATCTTAGAGCTTTTGGGTGTCATGTATCTGGTTTAAACATAAAAGAATCATTGGAAATTTTTTTAGAAAAAGCCTATGATGGTTTCTTTGTTGTATATTCTTCAACTTCTAAATCTTATAGGATCTATATTCCACAACATAACATTATGAAAGAAAGTCCTAATGTATCTTTTGATGAGTCTGTATTTACTAAATCAGTTAAAGGATCATCATGGTTGTTTGATATAGATGCTTTAACAGAGTCATTTAACTATGATTATTTGAATAATACAGGATCTGATGATACATGCTATCCATTTGTTCCCCCTAATATGAATGAAGTGACATTATCTACTGATCCTCCAAGGATTCACATCTTTTATCTCAAATTCTGACATCAACATCTTCTTAGTAGCTTCAACTTCTTTCAAGTCAGGACAAGCCACCAACATGTCATCAACATACAACAACAAATACACAAAATTGTTCACACTGTATTCCTTAAAATAAACACAACTATCATAACTGCTCCGGTTAAACCCATTATCTATCATATGTTCATCAAACCTTTTATACCACTGTCTAGGAGATTGCTTTAGCCCATACAAAGACTTCTTAAGGAGACACACCTTATCTTATTGCCCCTTAACCTCAAACCCCTCCGACTTCTTCATATAGATAGTTTCATCTAGCTTCCCATGCAAAAATATAGTTTTCACATCCAACTGATGTAGCTGCATATCCATAGCAGCAGTCAATTACAACATAACCCTGATAGATGAATGCTTCACCACAGGTGAAAATATCTCATTGTAATCCACCCCTGGCTTCTGTGTAAACCCCTTAGCTACTAGTATAGCCTTGTACCTAGGAGGTTCTCCATCAGAATCTCATCTTTCAGTTTAAACAACCACTTACATGACACAGGCTTGTGACCCTCAGGTTTATCCACCAGCTCCCATGTGCTATTCTAATAAAGAGATTCCATCTCTTCCTCCATGGCCTTACACCATTTTGAGCTATCTTTCACAGAAATAGCCTCAGAGTATGACAACGGTTCATAGATGTTTTCTTCTTCCGTAACAACAAAGGCCAATGCAGACAGATCACTCCCCTCTCTATACCTGAGTGGAGGTATCACTTGTCTCTTTTGTCTATCCCTAGCCAACTGACAATCATCCATACCATCTCCCTAGCTATTAGAAGTGCCATGATTAATGCCTTCATCATTCACACCATACTGCTTCACCTCAATCTGAACCCCACTTTGACCTTCAACCTTTGACTTCCTTTTTTCTTGAAAGTCTTTATAAACAACATCCTCTTGGAAAATCACATCTCTGTTCACTATCACCCTAGGTCTATCCTCTTCTAGCCTCCACAACCTATACCCTTTTACACCCTCAAGGTATCCTAAAAAAACACATTTACAGGCCCTAGGTTCCAATTTCTCTTGGCTAACATGAGCATAAGCCAAATAACCAAACACCTTTAAGTTCCCTATAGTCATGCTTTCTACCTGACCATACCTTCATATGTGTCTTCATGTCTAATGCAGTTAACGAAGACCTATTGACTAAGTAAGCTGCAGTTGAAACAGCTTCAGCCCAGAACATCTTGGGTAAACCAGAACTAGCTAACATACACCTTACCTTCTCAAGCAAAGTTCTATTCATCCTCTCAGCCAAACCATTCTACTGTGGATTCCCATGCACAGTTCTATGTCTTGCAATACCATGATCCTTACAATACTGATTGAACTTATGATTGCAAATGTCCAACCCATTTTCTGTTCTTAACTTCTTGACTTTTCTTTCAGTTTTAGTTTCTACAAGGACTTTCCATTCTTTGAACTTACTAAAGGCATCACTCTTATTCTTTAAGATAACCACCCAAACTCTTCTTGAAAAATCATCAATCAAGGTCATAAAGTATCTGGCTCCACCCAAAGAATCAACCTTAGCAGGACCCCATAAATCAAAATGAATGTAGTCTAACAACCCACTTGTGATAGGCTTAGCCCTTGTAAACTTTAACCTCTTGTGTTTATCAAGAATACAAGTTTCACAAAAACCAAAATCATAATTCTACAACTCAATCATCACCTGTTGCTTTTGCAACTCCACCAGTCCTTGATTACTGATATGTAACGCCCCGATTCCGGAGGCCTCACAATTGGTCATTTACCATGGTAATTATATAAAACATTACAAGCGTACAAATTTAAGCAGCGGAATTAAACTTTAACAAAAGCCTTTCGTCTCATTTTAAGCACTGTTGTTAGGCAATATACCTTGGTTTAATCAGTTTACAAAGAACAGTTTAACCGCATTACAACACAACGGTAATTTTTATTAAGAATGGATGTCAGTCTTGCCCTGCTGAGTAGCTCTCCCCACGCGCCATCCTCAGCAACAATTACCTGCCAACTGAAAATGTATAAAAGTCAGCGTTGCTGAGTGAGTTCAAATTTTTAAAAGCGTTAAAAATACCTTGAGCAGTTTATAAATATGAAAATACTCTTTTCATAAAATTCTTTCCCTTTAAGACCTCATTACATGAGCACACATCATACATACAACAAGGTATAGCTTTATTTATCTTTCTGTCGTTCTATATTTTATCATTGTCTTCATTGAGTATTTTGCGGCGACAGGGCCACTCACCTCCCCTCAGCAATCTCTTGGATTACAAAATAATCGGGTATGTTGCAACACAAGGTTGCTCACCCCTTCTCAGCAATCTCTTAGGATTACAAATTAATCGGGTATGTTGCAACACAAGGTTGCTCACCCCTTCTCAGCAATCTCTTAGGATTACAAATTAATCGGGTATGTTGCAACACAAGGTTGCTCACCCCTTCTCAGCAATCTCTTAGGATTACAAATTAATCGGGTATGTTGCAACACAAGGTTGCTCACCCCTTCTCAGCAATCTCTTAGGATTACATGCTTGCAAGACTTTCATTATGCTTCTACGTTCCACTTTTCTTCATCATTAATCTTCCACTTATTAATGATAATACTTTACGTTCATAATCGTAATCACACCACGTAAAGTCATACAATGATATTATTATTAATAATAATGAAAATAATAAAAATATCAACACCAGAAATGACAAACATAAAAGTAATGCTACGGGTTGTAGAACCTACCATGCATGAGCATGCAAAATGAGGCTTAGTAAATCCTAGTCAACGATAGTCAAACCTACTGCACAAACTCCCAAGAACAGTCTGCAGTAATTCTAAGTGTTGGGCGCTTATAACTATGCAGTTGTTTCCTTTCAGCCGTTGTCTTCAGCTGTTTTCTTTCAGCTCTTCCCTTCAGCTGTTGTCTTCAGTTGTTTCCTTTCAGCCGTTGTCTTCAGCTGTTTTCCTTCAGCTCTTCCCTTCAGCTGTTGTCTTCAGTTGTTTCCTTTCAGCCGTTGTCTTCAGCTGTTTCCTTTCAGCTGTTGTCTTCAGTTGTTTCCTTTCAGCCGTTGTCTTCAGCTGTTTCCTTTCAGCTGTTGTCTTCAATTGTTTCCTTTCATCCGTTGTCTTCAGCTCTTACCTTCAGCTGTTGTCTTCAGCTCTTACTTTCAGTTGTTGTCTTCAGCTCTTACCTTCAGCTGTTGTCTTCAGCTCTTAACTTCAGCTCTTGCCTTCAGCTGTTGTCTTCAGCTGATAACTTCAGCTCTTGCCTTCAGCTGTTGTCTTCAGCTGATAACTTCAGCTCTTGCCTTCAGCTGTTGTCTTCAGCTGATAACTTCAGCTCTTGCCTTCAGCTGTTGTCTTCAGCTGATAACTTCAGCTGTTTCCTTCCGAAGGCAATATCAATCCTTCCGCAGGCACCTTCCGCCGCATGTGATCTCTCGAATCTTCCGAAGCCCACTTCAGCCGCTCGAGATCACCTACATCTTCCGAAGGCATTTCCAGTCACATGAATT
>BJCM01211584.1:0-13790 GCA_018326385.1 Flaveria bidentis
AAGACTTTATCTGAGATACCTTAAACTATAGCTTTGTAGTATTTGCTTTAGTTATAGGATCCCAACTGGAATCAAAGTATATCTGGCTGTAGGTAGTATTATATATAGTTTCTCATTGTAACTCATAACATATGCTTGTAAGAGTCTTGTAACATTTTGAGTGGAGAAGCAATATATGCAAGTACCTTGAAAATTACTTCTTGTGTTTGTTTATTACTTATTATATTGTTATCAACTCTTAGAGACTTTGCCTTCATCCGAGTGTAGTTCAAGTGAGTTTTAGAGAAAAACAAAGTGTTTAGTGACATAAACCAATCCTGCAATTGGTATTATAGCATCTTAGGCTCTTGATTGTGAGATCTTACCATCCAAATCAACCTGTTTTTCACTCCTCCCTACAACTCACTCAAAAATGGCCCTTAACAAATCCAAAGTAGAGATGGGAGCTATGACCAAAGCTCCCATCATTACTCCTAAAAACTTCAGGTCTTGGAGTAAAAGAATGGAAGGTTTCATCAGATACCAAGACAGCAGAATATGGTACTCCATTATCAATAGCCTGTATAAACCCAAGGTGGCAGCACCTGGTGGAAATGATGCCATGATAGAAAAAGTTGTTGTAGATTATTCTGATGAAGACCGAAAGAAGATGGACATCGACATCAATGCAATGACCATTCTTATGACTGCAATACCCAACTCCATCATAGTGGGGTTTGTGCATTGAAAGCCTGGCAAAGAATTGTTTGATGCACTTGCTCAGATGTATTCAAGCGCCAATGACTCCAAGAAGGACTCACTAAATCAGCAGTTCGAGAACTTCACTTATATTGTTGGAGAGACCCTCAACCAGCAGTAATTCAGGTACATGGATCTTATTTCTTCTCTTAAGTCTGTAATCTTAAGTCTGTAAAGATCACTCCTGAACTTAGAGATCTTACAAGAAAGTTCATGAGTGCTGTTCCAAATGAGTGGACATTCTACTATGTCAACATCAAGAGGACAGAGAATTGAACACTCTTACTATGACTAAACTCTATGGCATCCTTGATGGATAACGTTTAGAGATGGAGAGTAAGAAGGGCCACCAAACAAGCAGACCTCTGAGTCTTCCTGCTAGCAACGCTTTAATGGTTACTGAAGGCTCAGTACCCCCACAACCTCAACACTATCTGACATACAACCAGCAACCATCCTGCTCTTCTGGACCATACATCACTTTCCTTAAGACTCCAAGGTCTCAACAGGTTCAGCATAGTTCCTTTCAGGACAATTGTGCCTTTGTCTTAGGAAGTGGACACTCTGGTGATTTTCAATACTATTTTAATGATCTAGAGTATTTCAGTCCAGACAATGTAGAGTATGTGGACATACTCCAACAGATGGCTCTCTTAACCTATAGAGTGAAGAAGTTCTTTAAAAGAACTAGAAGGCATTTCCCTCAAAACCCAACTACAAGCAAGTTTGGGTTTGACAAAGCCAAGGCTAAATGTTATAATTGTAACCAACTTGGTTACTTTGCAAGGAATGCAAGGCTCCCAAGACAAATCCGGGAACCCCATAGGCCTCCACACATCCCTCTACATCAAAGCCCACTGGAAAGTCAACTGAAACAGTTGCAATGGCTCAAGAAGTTGACTGGAGCTTTATGGTATAGGATGTGACTCCTACTCAAGCTCTCATGTCCACAACTGATGATAACCAGGTATATGAACATCTCTGTATAACTACTAGTATAGCTAAGGTTAAATTATATCAGGACTATAATATGGAAATTAGATTTGATATTGAGTCTTTATGTATCTTAAAATCAGAATTGAAAAGGGCTGAATCTGACTACCAAAAGAAAATTGAAGAGTTAGAGAAAACTATGTCCCTATTAAAACATGAACACACCAACTACAAGACTCAAATAAAGTATTTGATATCCAAAATGTCTGAGGCTCAAGCCCAGCTTGTCATTGCCGAGGCACAAGCCAAGAAGTATACTATTTCTGAGTAGAACTTCCAAGCTATTATTGCATCATCCTCCCACTCAAAATTTTGTTGTTATAACAAAGGAGGGTTGGGGACCAAGGAAATTGCTCCACCACACTCTTATGCGTCTATTAGACATCCTAGATGTGGTACTAAAGAGCAAGAGGTCCCAACTGCTGACCCATCTTCAGATGAGTTAAAGAATGATGCAATGATAGTGGCCACCACAGGGAAGGAACAAGTAAATTTACACACCTCTCCTAGTGAAGATCAAACCCTAACCACCAAAGCCAGAAGAAGCAGAGCTAAAGCTACCAGAAGAACTGCTAAGAAAGTGGTTGAGTCTAAGTTGAACATTGACCTAAAACAAAAGGGTTTCTTTATCTCAGCTTGATTTCAGGTGGTAGGTACTTCTGTTTCAGGAAAGGAGTGTAGTACCAACACTCCTGTCCTACCAAAGGATCAGAAGTTGAAGGGAAATGTTGCTGATGAAAAGAAAAAACCCAAGAAACAGCAATCCTCACATTCCCAAAAGACTAACATTGCATGCATAATGTGTGGTATGCAAAACCACATGGCTAAAGATTGTTACTACAATCCTGCTAGCATACATTATGCAAATAATGTTAGCAAAGAAGGAGTCAGGGAAGGTTTCATATTTTGACCTTATCAAATGACTCAAGTGATGAAAAAGGGAAAGCTAGTTTCCGAAGTATGGTTGCTTTCGGAAGAAAACTCTTCTTCTAAAGGGAAAATGGCTTCAGAAGAAAAACCTGTTAAAGTTTGGAAGGACAAGAAAGTTCCCTTGAAACCATCCCAGAAGAAGACTGCTTTGGAAGAAAAGGCGGTGAAGGCTTCTTCCAAAAAGAAAGAAGCTTCGGATGAATGCCATGCTGCAAAAGCTTCAACAAGCTCATCCTCAATAAACAACCAAAGGATGGATTGGAAGATCAAGCAAGATGCTGCAACCCAAACCTCTTCTTCAAAGACTTCCATTGAACCCTCATGCTTAACTTTTGGTTCAATTATGTCACTATCATTGGAAGAACCCTAGACCAACAAGGCTTGGGTCTCCAATCAAAACTAACAATCTCATCTTGTGTTCAGGGACATCCATATGACAAGAACAACAATGTCTGGATTGTGGATAGTAGATGCTCCAGGCATATGACAGGGAACAAATCTCTCCTTCAATAGTATCAACACTATGATGGAGGTCCCGTATTTGGAGGTGAGACCGGAGGATATAATTTTGGCAGAGGGAGTATATCCAATGGGAAGTAAAAAGTTGACAAAGTTCACTTTGTCAAACAGCTTGAACACAATGTGTTAAGTGTTTCTCTGTTTTGTAATCAAAAGCACCAAATGCTTTTCACAGAAAATGAGTGCATTCCTCAAACCAGGAATGACAGTTCCTCCGGAATTGGTGCTTCTTAGATCTCCTAGGAAAGGGGATATGTACTAGCTTGATATGAACATTGCTTCCCCAATGGGTGAAGTATCATGCTTTCTTTTCAAAGCTGATAGTGATGAGTCAACAATTTGGCATAAACATATATGTCATGTAAATTTTAAGACATTGAATAAATTGGATAAAAATAACTTGGTACATGGTTTGCCTAAAAAGGAATTTTTCTACAAAGATAACTGTGTTGCATGCCTGAAAGGGAAGCAACACAGGGCATCTCACAAATCCAAAAGTGTTATCTCTATCACTACTCCATTACACTTATTGCACATGGATCTTTTTGGTCCCACAAGTATAATGAGCATTGGAAAGAAATCATACTGCCTTGTGATAGTTGATGATTTTACAAGATTTACATGAGTATTCTTTTTAAGAACTAAAGATGAAACTGCTGAAACCATAAGATCTTTTGTCCTTAAAATAGAAAATCAAATTGATCACAAGGTTAAGATAATTAGAAGTGATCAAGGGACTGAGTTTAAGAACTTCGTTCTTGACTCATTCTGTAACGCAAAGGGGATTACCAGATAATATAGTGCTCCCAGAAATCCTCAACAAAACAGTGTTGCTGAGAGGAGGATCATGACACTTATTGAGGCTGCTCGAACAATGTTAGCCGATTCAAAACTACCTTTAACATTCTGGGCAGAGGCAGTCAACACTGCATGCTATGTGAAAAATAGAGTTCTTGTAGTTAAGCCACATGAAAAAACTCCTTATGAGCTATGGAACAAGATGCCATCATTCATTGGCTTTCTATGTCCTTTTGCAGCAGGTGTACCATATTTAACACAAAACACAATTTGGCAAAGTTTGTTGAAAATTCAGATGATGCTATATTTGTTGGATACTCATCTAGCTCTAAAGCTTATAGAGTATACAACATAAAAAATTCAACAATTTGAGGAGTCATCCAATATAGTTGTTATTGAGCACACTTCTTGTGTTAGGGGGAATGGCCCTGATCATATCTTTGATTTAGAATTGTTTCAAAACTATTCTAAACCTTCTTGTGAGAATGTTTCAGTTAGAATAGGCACTCAAAATGATGCTATTGTTGCTGCTGATATTGATCAACTGTTTGAGCTACCCAAACCTCTTCCAAGTTCTCCAAGAGCTGCAACAAATAAAGCTTCCAATATTTACAGATCTGATAGTGTAACTATATCAAGGAATAATGAAGCTTTAACCAATGAATCACCTGCTGATCTTCAAAACTCATTAGGTGATCCAGCACAACACCAGGCTGAAGGAAGTAGCATTCTGAAGGAACACACAACTGTTGATGTTGCTCCACCGCCAACAGTTGATGATGTTTCTCTTTCATTCAGTCAATCCTCATTGAATGAAAATAGCTGGACAACGTGTTCAAGTTCCCTAGAAGAATATGTCCAATCTGGATTTATCTCTGCAACTAGAAGTGATTCCTCGTCTTAGGATTCACAACACTCATCAAACTGAGAGCATCATAGGGGATGTCTCTGAAGGTGTGAGAACAAGAGGGTAGACTCATCATGGGAATGTCTGCTTGTACACATGCTTTTTATCCCAGATGGAACATAAGAAGGTGGAAGATGCCTTGAAAGATAGTAGCTGGGTTAAGTCAGTGCAAGAGGAGCTGCTTCAATTCAAAAGACAAACGGTTTGGAACCTATGTCCGCTACCATCTGTTCAAGTACCTATAGGCACTAAATGGGTTTTCAAAAACAAGATAGTTGATAGAGGCTTGATCATCAAGAACAAGGCATGACTGGTGGTTCAAGGATACACCCAAGAGAAAGGAATCGATTATACTGATGTATTTGCACCTGTTGCAAGACTTGAGGCAGTTAGGATCTTCCTTGCTTATGCTGCATCCAAGAATTTTACTGTCTACCAACTTCATGTGAAGTGTGCCTTTCTATATGGGGATATAGATAAGGAAGTCTATGTGTGCCAACCTCCAAGATTTGAAGACCCACAACACCCTAACTATGTGTGCAAACTGGATAAAGCTCTATATGGGATGCACCAAGCACCTATGCTATGGTATGAGACTCTGTCTCAGTTTCTTCTGAATAATGGTTACACAAGAGGTACCATTGACAAGATTCTCTTTATAGAAAGCCTAAAAAGGACATTTTGCTTGTTCAAGTCTATGTTAATGACATCATATTTGGTTCCTCAAATGACCAAATGTGTAAGGACTTTAAAAGCATTATGAAGAAGTTTGAGATGAGTTCAATGGAAAAAAGGGACTTTTTCCTTGGAAATCAAGTGAAGCAATTGAAGGAAGGGTTTTTCATCAATCAATCCAAGTATGTCAATGACATCTTAGAGAGATTTGAGATCAAAGATTCTAAGCCAGCCAAGTCACCCATACCCAGAAACTATAATCTTTATCCTTACCGTATGGGGGAGGATACTAATCAACATCAGTATAGGGCAATTATTGGTTCTCTCATGTATCTCACAGCTAGTAGACCTGATATCATGTTTGCCACTTGCATCTGTGCAAGATATGAGGCTGCTCCAAAGGTGTCTCACCTAGCTGCTGCGAGGAGAATCCTCAAATACCTTAAAGGAGCACCTAAACTAGGTCTCTGGTATCCAAGAAATAGTGATTTCAATCTATGGATACTCTGACAGTGACTATGGTGGCTGCAACATTGACAAGAAATCAACATCAAGAGGATGTCAATTTCTTGGTGGAATGATAATCTCATGGCAATGCAAGAAGCAATCCTTTGTATCTACATCAACTGCTAAAGCTGAATACATTGCTGCTGCAAGTTGTTGTGCTCAGCTACCGTGGATTCAGAATCAGATGTTAGACTATGGATTCAACTTTATGAACACTCCTATCCATACATAAAAGTGCTACCTCCATCACTGAAAATCTGGTGAAGCACTCCAAGACAAAGCAAATAGATATCAGGTACCATTTAATTAGAGATATTCATGAGAAAAATCTGATAAAACTAATCAAAGTTGACTCAATTAACAATATGCTAATTTGTTCACCAAAGCTTTTGATGAACAAAAATTTAAGTATCTCATAACAGCTATTGGGATGATAAACGTTGATTAGACTACCTCTTGTGAAAAAAAACCTTTTAATATGTAATGTCTTATATCAATACAATCTAAGCCCTATTACAAAAGATCTCTCTGAAATTTTCTAAGTATAAATTTCTTCGTAAGAGAAATTAACCCTCGAAAGTTATTTTCATATCTTTCGAAGCAAAATTTCTCCAAGGATAATTTTTCTTCTCGGATGATTTTTTTAGTCTCGGAAGAAGCGATTGATTTAATAACATATTTACTTCTGAAGCTTACAAAACCTCTCCATTTGGAAAGCAATCTTTACCTTCGGAAGCAAAGTTTTTGCTTCGGAAGTAACAATTGCCTTCGAAAGACAAATTACCTTCGGAAATGTTTTATATTCGGAAGAGAGATTTTACTGTGTAATGGAAATCTCTTGGGCCCCACATTGTAAAAAGCAAAGATTTTGTTAATAATGTCGGATTTAACTGAATAAAACCTTACCGCCACTGTCATTTCATCCACTAAAATATCACATCACCTTATCCTAACAACCATTGTCGCCATTCCACTCTCTTTTAAATAATCCTGACTATTCACTTTCATCTTCTTACTTTAATTTTACTACCCTACAAGTTTCCTTCACTCTAACTTTAGCTAAGCTCAAATTCATCCTCATTCACCTTTCTCAAATGGCACTCAACCCTCAGCATAACCAAGTCGTACTTCTTGATTCTTCAAGAGATGTTGACTTCTCTAAAATCATCTCCTTTCTAACCCAATCATCCTATTACACAACCTTAACTGTTAATCACACTGTTTACTCCAATCAAATTGCTGAATTTTGGGATAACGGTAAAGTTGAAACCCTAAATGGGGTTCGTGTAATACGATCCCGCATTTGTGGCCAAGAGTTCGTCATTACTGAACATCTTATCAGGGAGCATCTCGAGCTTCATGATGAGGGAGCACCCACAGAGTTCCCAAAATCAGATTTAGACAACACCTATATCCTCATGGGATATGGTGGAGATGTGAGCAGGTCGACTGTCTACAAATTCAACTTCTCCTACAACTGGAAGTTCCTCCTGCATGTTGTCCTTCATTGTCTGTCAAATAAATCTAGGGGATGGGATCAAATTCCTTATGAACTAGGGTGTTTAGTTCATTGACTGGTGAGAGGCCTTCGCTTCATGTACTCAAGATTTGTGCTAACCAATCTATTTGGAAATCTTCAGAGGGAAACATTTTTTATGTATCCCATATTTCTTTAGCACATCATCATTTGTGAGCTGGACCAGAGTCAACTTGTCTGTGCAGCTATTCTAACTGTCTCTCAAATGAGGCCTACCATCTTCAAAACTTTGAAGAAGGTATCCACCAACTTCACTGGAAGGTATTCTTTACTTCCAGGTATGACTGAGCATATAGCTCCAAGTGACATCCCTGTTCACCACACATGTGATGAACCCATACAAACAACTGCCACCATAATGCCAACACATCCTTCTCATCCCATCACCATCACATACCAGAGACGCCCCAAGCGAACCCTTGTTCAATCTACTCTGATTGAACAAGCTTCTCCTGTTCAATCCAAAAAGACTAGAGTGGAACAATAGGCTCCCACTCAATTTGAGGTCTCACCATACTTCTCTTTTGACCTTAATTTGGGTTTTGAGTCTTCTCCGTCTCAAACCCATGAGCCCAAATCCCAAGCCAACAGCGCTAAGGATGAGTATTTATACTCTTCTGAGCAGCCAACAAGGGACAGCTCCACCAGAGGCTCAATGCCTATAGACATTAACCAAGGTCCCGGGTTAGTAGGCTTAACCTCCTTATCTTTCACTGACCTTCTATTCAAAACTGATGAAGAGATAACATCCCTCCATGGAAATGAAGTTGATCTACAACACCCTCTCCAAGATCAACAGAGCCTAGAGTGACCTATTATCTCTAGCCCTCATCAGCAACCCATAACTAAGGTGAGTCCCACTGATCTGGATGAGACTCATGCAGATTCAGCTGTCACTACAGAAGGAGCCTCAATGGACCTTATGGACAGTGGTAACATTTCTGAGACTGAATATGCGGCAATTGTGCCTCTTAATGACTCTGAAAGAGACATCATTAAGCATGGGAAACTAGGGTGCCAAGAAAACACATCTGATGGTGAGGCTGAATATACTAGGTATGTTACCTCATCTCCCCGTGATTCTTCAAAAGAAGATGAGGGAAGCATGCAACTCCTCATACAAGACCTACTATATAAAGTCTCAAACCTAGAATTCATGGTTAGGACTTTAGAAGAAAGGTCTACCACTCAGCAACTTGAGATTGACAATCTCAAGGTTCAACTAGCTGAGAAACAGATTGAGAGATCTGTTAGGCTCCCTTTACAACTTTGTCTAAACCATCCCAAGTTGTACCTCAAATCGACCCAAGGATGCTCAGAGATATCTACAGACTCTTTTCCAAGTTTCTGTAGAGATCCTCTATTGATCAGTCAAACCCTGATATTGCCATGATGTACTTTGGAGCAGAGGATCTTCTGAGGCTAAGTGTACCTTCTACCACTATGGAAGAAGTTGGTCAACCTAAGTTCCAAATGGAACCTGAGATTCAATTTGAAGGGGAAATGAGGGCTGATGGCCCAGCAACTGAAATAGTTGGGACATAATCTGCACCCTCACAAACTTTCAAAGCTAAAGTCAAAGCCTCAAAAGAACAACCTAAATCTTCCGAAGCTGAAATGGAAGTTGTGGAAGGACCGTTCTCTCTGTCTAATGTGAATAGTGAGGACTTTCAAGATCAACCTCCTGTTTAGACACGTTCTTTGCCTCTCTCAAAATCTAAATCCACTCTCCAAGAACCACCAAAGTCATGCTCTTTAAAGCATAACAAAGAGAAGAAGAAAATGACCGCGAAAGAGCTTAAGGAACAGGAGTAGATTGAAAAGCTAAAAACAATAGGAAGACTTCTAACAGAGAAGTTGTTAGCTGCTAGTACAAAAGTAGTTGCAACAAACCAGGAGGCTATCAACAACAAAAACAGAGAAGATATCATTGACCAGATCATCAAGCTTGAGCTGCCAATGAAGAGACACTCCTGCTACCATTAGAGGAGTTGGTGGAACTGGAAAAGGCAACCAGGCTGTAGATGGAAGCAGCAAGGTTGGCCTTGGAGGAAGAAAAAGAGAAGGAATAGAAGGAAGCTGACATGCAGCTTAGGAAGGAAAGAATAAACTTCCTAACCTCTAGAGGTTTCTCTCTTCAAGAGCTATCTCCACACAACAATGAAATGATCCTTTGGCTCTACAACAAAGAGCAGGATTAAATGGAGAAAGAGAGAAAAAGAGCTGCAAGAGAAAAGTTGAAGGAGAAGAAGAAGAAGGAATAAGAAGCAAGGGTCACTACCACCAAGAAGATTGGTGAGAAAACCTGGATGAAAGACTATCTCCGGGCTCACGGCTTCTCTGGAAGGCATGTGGGTCCTATGTCTGAAAGTTGTTAGTGAAATCAAGGCTGACATTCGTTTGGGCAAAAGGAGAGAGATGTACAGAAGGGTACAGGGGATGACCTTTATACCAACCACTCAACCCCAACCTGAACAACTCCCTCTCCATTCACCATTAAGACAAAACCTTCCAATCCTGAACCCACACCTTTACCCATATCCACTTCCTCTCCTCAACCACCCAAACTACCCATCCTTCAACCCAAAACACTTACCAGAACCACTACACCTCATCCTACCCAACAACCCTCCAAACCGGATCCTCATCCTTCCAAACATCTCTCTCAAGAGGACTTCAAGGCAATCAATACAATGCACACCAACGGCACAACTTTGAGCAACATCTCTTGTGAGGAAGACTCTGTTAAACTAACCTATGTTGATGGATCTTCACATTCCCTCACAAGAGATCAATTTCTTGATCTGCCCAGAGGAACATTGGACCATGGTGCAAGACTTCTAGGGCTTAACTCAGATTCTTTGAATGATGAAGAGAAGAGACTAAGAAGAAAGATGGTGACTCTAATTGATACAAAGAAAGAGGTCAAGATTCCTAGTCTGTCTCTTATGCCTAGAAATAAAATAATCCAGTAGAGGTTCGATGAAGCTACTCACAACTTTGTTGTGAAAAGAGAGAATGGTGAAGTCAACAGGCTGAATGCCACATCTCTGCTACACTCCAGCAAGTTTGATATTGCTGAGTTAGCAGAGAAACCATTCTTCAACCCCTCCAACTCTAAAACTGCTACTCTCATCAGAAATCATCTCAGCTGTCTTCATCTTGCTGAGCTGACAACAAAAGCTAAGATTAAAGAAGAGTTGAAGTTGAGAAGAAATGAAGATAAAGATAAACCTCCCACCAAGGGCACAGCCTTTTTACAGATGATGGAGGGTCCTAAATTGGAACCTATAGTTATATGGGAATATGATTATAGGTATCAACTAACTCTTTTTAGAGGGACACTACAAAGGGTACATATCATTCAGGGTGACAGACTGGAGTTCCTGTCAACTAAAAATTTGTACAAATTTCTCAGCACCACATTAGGGAAGAACAAGGAAACTGACAAGTATCTACTCTCCTTGGTGCTGAAAGTTTTGACGAGCAGAAACAAGTGAGGTTTTGGTAGCATAAGCTTAGGGGGAGTTTGTTGGATCAAGAAGAAGGCTAGTGCAACCAAAACTAAACTACTTAGTCAAATTTTGGTGCTACTTATAAAGGCTTCTAAAGCCAAGTGTGGAGCTTCCGAAGGAAGTAGAGTTCTTCCGAAGACAGAGTGAAAGATCAACTTCCAAAGACAAACTCTACTTCCGAAGTCAAAGAACTTACTTCCGAAGATCAAGCCTAAGAAGAAGAAATTAGAAGACTGCTTCCGAAGTATGAAGAAAGAAGAAGTCCTCAAGCCTCGGAAGAAGTATCCTCTTCCGAAGTATAAGTGGCTTCGGATGTACTTGTTCTTCTGAAGCCATTTAACTTTCGGAAGACACTACTATGAACGAGTGGACACAAGTATGGTCTCTGAAACTCTTCTGCGACCTCTGATAGTGCATGACGCTTTCTCAAAGAGCCATGTAGTTGACCATACTTTATTCCATTGTTCACCTTTTATGATAGTACAATTTACCAACTTTATTTGGTGACAAAAGGTAAGTCAGGGACATGTCCTGATCCTTCACTAAGCTTTGTTGTATCACAGTGGCCTAGATCTTTCTTGATTTTCTGAATTGCTTGAAAAGTAGTGAATGCTTCATAGTCACAATTTGGAATTATGAATCTGGCAAGATCAAACTTTTTCAGCATATCCTTCATCTCAGTCAGATTCATCCTTTCAACCACGTCATTGGAAACCCATGGTTGATCAGGGTCATAAACACAGTTGATTTAGGCCTTTCTTCCATGATGACTTTTGTTGTCAGAAGATCATCAACAATTGATTCTTCTTTTTCTTTTGTAGATTCTTCTTTAGTCAGCTCTTTCAATTCAACATCACTCTTAGCTTCATCAAGAGTAACTTGCTTTGATGTTAAAACATTCATTGAAGGAGTGTGCTCTGAAGATGTATGCCTTGACCTTTTAGGTGAATCTTCAACATTGATTACATGTTTCTTTGTGGAACCCAAATACTTCCTCTTCAATGAGTATAGAATAAGTTGCTTTGAGGATACTGCAGGTTCTTTTGGTTGTATTGATGTAGTGGTAACCTTTGATTCCGGGGAACTTATTTTCATCTTCATCTCATCAATTTCTTCATTCTTTCTTTGTAGCTAAGCATGCTGTTCTTGTAAAGCCTTGTTAGCTTGGTTGCTCTCCAACACAAGCTTTTCTATACCAGCCTTTTGATTAGCAAATGATTTGTTCTGTTCTTCAACAAGCTCCAGCAGAGCATCCATGACTTCATTGTTTTCTTGTATGTTTTCTCTTAATCTTTTATGATTAGATTCCTATTTCATAAGCAGTTCATATTTTTCTTTCATCATCCTCTTCAGCTCCTGAATTCTTTGTTTTCTATTGTTGGACTTGACAACAAGTTTGTTCTATTCAGCCACCAAATAGCTTTTTCTTACAGGGATGTCATCTTCACTTAACTCATCTTCATGATAGGCAATCACATCCACAATGTTTTCTCCTTCTTCCCTTTCTTGTTGTTGATCAGCAATCTCATCATTACGATCTTTAGAATGAGACACATTTGTTGAGCTAGAGAATTCCTTTTTTGCTTGAACAAGTTCATCTTGATGTGTTTGTTATTGCTGCTAATTGTTATTGACTGGAGAAACTGGTTCAGTATTATTTGAATGGACAAGAGATTCAGTCTTGGACAATGATAATTGAACATTACTGGCTTGAGAGACTAAGATTGTCTCCCATGTGTGAAAACTCTCAGTGAATTGCTTTTCTGTAATTAGAGAGATAGATTCTGTGTGTTGGCTAGCTGATGATTAATGAGTAAGAGGATAGATTGGCTGAGTGTCTTGACT
The DNA here is from genome assembly GCA_018326385.1 of Flaveria bidentis. Taxonomy (NCBI): domain Eukaryota; kingdom Viridiplantae; phylum Streptophyta; class Magnoliopsida; order Asterales; family Asteraceae; genus Flaveria; species Flaveria bidentis. The sequence goes on from BJCM01211584.1 coordinate 12,965, forward strand.
GAATGAGGGAGATTGTTAAGAGTGAACATAGAGAATGGGTGATACGGGCTGAGTGTTTTGACATGTAGGAGAAGGGTGTTGTGAAGATTGATGTTGTTGGTGAATGGGTGATAGATCTGATGAGTAAGTTGCTTGTACAGAGTTGGTTGGAGAACCCTTATGCTGATCTTCCCACACAAGCTCTTGATGAATGTTTGCATCAGCGTCTACCACATTAACCAACATCAACATGTCTCATCCTTCATACTTCCCGGATATTTTATTCAGAAAGGATCTACGTAGGTGTGCTTGAACAAGCACATCACTATCTACAACAGTCCAAGGCAAATCAGCAGTTGTTTACAACTGCGGAAAACATATACATCTTTCCAGCCTTCTGCACTTTGATGTGATCACATAAGCAGTTGATGATGAACTTAGAGTAATTGTAGGTTCTTTCGTCAAGGACACCAATAATGCTTGAAGAGATACGCCTTGAAAATCTGTCAAGTCCAGATTACCTATTTGAGATGCACTTAAGAAAAGTGTGGCAGAGAAATCTGTATGGATTACAAAGTCTTCCTTTCTTTATTTATCCCTTCCCGAAGTCACCATCATGTAGGATCTTATATGCCCAAGACACATACAAGATTGATGTGGTTAGTACGTTATGATCCAAGTCAGGTCATACCCAATAACAAGCTATACAAACACCTACAAACATTTATTTGTTGATAAGATCATACAACGAATGTTTGACACCTATTTAGAAAATTGGTTTTCTAAATATTGCTTTGTGAATAGAACAATTATATGGATAACTTGTTCATGAGAATTTTATTTGTTT
>BJCM01211588.1:0-10140 GCA_018326385.1 Flaveria bidentis
GTTGCACTAGTACTGAACCATCCGTTCAGTTTTTCTCGCATGCTTTTCTTGTATCTGATTGAGAACCTTGAAGCCAAGGGAAAGGAAGGCTTCTGCATGTACCCATAATTTCTACAGTTGATTATAGATGAGAAGCTTCCTTCGTTACCAAAGGAAAGGGATGATGCTGTTGTTTTGGAGGTTATGGAAGACACGACATTGGGTAGGATGAAAGTTTACAAGGGGAAGCAGGTGAAGCCCCCTGCCAGGAGACTGTTTGGACACTTGGCCTATGAGGATTACGTGGCGCCCTCTCGTATGAAGTGGCCTCATGATGACAGTGTTTCTGATATTGAGCCCAACAGCCAAGGGGGAGCGCATATTGCAAAGGGCTCCAGGATGAAGATGATGACCCAACCATACAGGATGAAGAGCAAGAGGCCAAGATTTACTTTGATCACTTCTTCTACCACCACTACCATAACCACTGCACCACATCCCACTCCGATTACACCACCTACCACCACTACAACAGTACCTGCCACCACCACCACCACAACTACCACTTCCACAACCACTTCTCCCACTGCCACTATCACTCCATCCACCACCACTACCACAACCATTCCACCCACACTATATTCACCACAACCATCCCACTCACACTCCACCTCCTATATTCACCACATCCACTACTACCACCACTAGTCACCAAGCAGGCCCCTCCACCCAGTCTACATTTATAGCTGGACCCACTCTACCCCACATCAGGTTAGAAGAATAGCTTGCTAACCTCAACAGCATAGTGCTAAGGCTACTTGCCACTAATGAGCTAAGGGCTTCTCAGCTAAACAAGATGATAGAGGTGAATGCAGCCCAGGCTAAGCAGATAGTGCATCTGGGTGAAAAGAGCACTCAGTATGAGAGGGCGTTAGGCTGAGCCCACCATGTGCTTAGAAGTCAAAATGAGCTGGTGTTGGCATCGGCAAAGAGGATTGAGGAGCTTGAGAAAAAGAACAAGAAGATGCTCCTAAAGCTTAAGGGATCAAAGTCTGAGCCATTAAAGATCAAGGATGGTGATGATGGTGATGATGATGATGATGATGAGGATGAAGATGACTCTGAGGAGGATATTGGTGAAGGACGACCGAGCGGTAAAGATAGAGAGGACGATGATGATTAGGAAGGTGATGCTGCTGCATCAGCCTCTCCTCAAGCTCAAGAGAGGCATACTAAATGAAGCCAAGATCAAGGAGCCTTGTCCTCTGCTCCTCCAGCTGAAGAACCAAAAGATCAAGACAAAATTAAATCTTAGATGTCCTTGTATTTGAAAACTTTTGTACTTGAATTATATATTACATTAATGTAATTAATGATCACTTATGTTTCTTTATGCTTTAATGTTCTATCTAATGACTTATGTGTGATATGCTTAATGTTTAATCAAACAGGTGAAGCTCAATAGACAGACGAGTATGATGTCCAACCCTTTAGCAGGTCAAGACTCAATTAACCATGATTCTTAACTTGCAAGGGATATTCAGGAGATCTGTGAGCTACACTCTAGAAGAAGGAGAGATCATACATGACCTAACAGACGAATAACTTGCTGAAATATTTAGGCTGAATGGTGATGAGCTGGTCAAAGATGCTCTAATAGTTGATGTGGCAAGTGACGATGAGCTGAATGATGTAGACAAAATAGAGATAAAGGATGTCAGTGCTGATTATTATCCACAGTACACTGATCCGGAAGGACATGTTATCCCCAACTTGGGTGAAACATTTGACATTGGTACTTTTAAGAAGTTGGATGAAGTAGAGAAAGAAAAAAAGAAAGAAGAAAGCACAACCCAAGCTTCAAACGCAAACGTTGATATCAAGAAAGCTGAATGGGCAGCTTGTTTTGTAGAAATGAAAGCCCAACGCATGCCGCCAAAGCAGAATGCCTACACAAAGCTCTACAAAGTCAAAAGACATCAGAAAGTGTCAGGCAAGATTATTGCATGGGCGTATTTTGAAGATTTGGATGTTTATGCTGTTAAGAGAGAGAGAAAATCGAGTACTTCAGATATCCTCATGATCTGAAGACTCTTCCTGGTTTTGAGCTCAACCAACTGACATGCTTAGATCTGATGTATGCTAATCCAAGAAAGATGTTAGGTTGGTTTGAGGCTGCATTAAAGAAGGAATACCACACCAGGTGGGTAAACTTCAGACCTCAACAATCGAAGAGGTACATCCGAAAGTCTGAAGTGGACCCCATATCTGGAAGACCTAAAGTTATGCTGAAGTGGAGTCCTCCATGTACGATGTCAAAGATTACCTTATGCGAAATCCCTCAGGACTTCACCTCACACTTCAAATGGTGGTATTACGATTGGAGGATGGGTGAAACGGTCATAGTTCTGAACAGAGAAGGAAAAGTAGAGACTATTAGGGTATTTGACCCAATGTGGCTCACTAACTTGTCGGCTAAAGATGTTTATACTCTATACAAGTGGCCACTGTTCTATGACATGCAAGATATTGTACAAGCTCTCCAGTTCCAACATGTCATAAGACTCTGCTTTGCATTTGAAATACATGCAGGAGTTACAAAAGAGAAGTACAAGAAATTCGAAGAACATACGAAAAGTGTTAGACAATAGAGTAAACTAGGACCAAGGGGGAGTTTGTAGATACATCATGTTCCTAGTTTATGAGCTTTAATGTAAAAGTCTTTCATGTCTTACACATATGTAATGAATTGATTTAATGATATAAATATGTGGTTGATGCTTATTAATTTTTATTTATTTCATATTATCATTGTGTTAAGTATAATTCATATGTATGAACTTATTATATAGGTTTGAAGTTATTGTACATAGTTCTTAGTCAATAATGATTGAGAAATGTTTTCAACCTAGTCGGATGAGTCTTCATGCTAATGGACCATACGCATGAATACATCATGCTTATAGACTAGTCGCACGACTGAACCAGGAGACTGGATCAATTGTATGATTGAGACATAAGATTCACTCAGTCGCACGACTGAAGCTTCAGTCGTGCGTATGACTCAGTTGCATGCTTTAGTCGTGCGACTGAATCATACTTTAGTCGGGTTTCCAATCATACGACTGAACCATTACTTTAGTCGGGTTTCCAATCATACGACTGAACCATTAGCATGGTTCAGTCGTGCGACTGAATCATGTGATTGATCCATACACATGACTGAAGGTTTATTCGTGCGATTAAGTCAATCTTATGTCTCAATCGTGCGACTGATCCAGTCTCCTGGTTCAGTCATGCAACTGATCCATAAGCATGATGTATTCATGTGTATGGTCCATAAGCATGGTCCATTCGCATGAAGACTCATACAACTAGGTTGAACACATTTCTCAATCATTATTGACTAAGAACCATGCACAACAACCTCGGACCTATATAGTAAGTTCATTATATTTTAACACACAATAATACTATGAAATATTAAACATTATAAACATCAACCATATATTATATTTCATTTAACCCATTCATTACATATGTGTAAGACATGAAAGATATTTACATTAAGCTCATAAACTAGGCACACATGTATCTATAGTCTCACCTGTTCTATAGAGGAAATTTTCAAACTGCTGCTTAAGGAGATCCTTCGTGTTCTCCTTGGCTTCAGTTGGACCCTCAGACATAAGCTTCAGTGCTTCCCATAGTTGCTTTGTAGTCTTGCACTTCTTAAAGCCTCTATAGATGGAGTTTGGAAGAGCAGTTTGAAGGGTTGTCATGGCTTTTTGATCAATCTCTTTTCTCTTCATGTCTTCATCAGAGAAGTCAGCCACAACCTTAGGAATCATACCACTACTAGTAGCAGATGGGGTGCTTGGTTTGTAAGGTCCTTCAACAACAGAGTCCCATATCCTAGAGTCTTGAGACTTGATAAAGCCTTCCATTCTTTGACACCAAGTATCAAAGTCTTCAGGAGTGATCAGTGGAGACTTTTTCATGGTTCCAGTTTCCATGTCAACTTTAGAGATAGCTGCCATTCGAGATTTTAAGTATTTTATGTGTGTGAGAGATCTTAAGATGGTGATATCTTATATCAAGAGCCTGGATTGCTCTGATACCAAATGCAGGACCGTTAGAAGGGTGCAATGCACTTTTACAACACAACAACACAAGTGAAGAGTATTCAATAACACTTAACAGATCAAATGGGGAACTAGAAAACTAGTGTTTAAGAGAGATAAGAAACACAAGTAATAAAGGGACAAAATAAGAACAGAAGAACAGAAAAACACAAGTATTTGGTTTTCAAGAATGATGTATATTTCTCTCTAGTTCCTTACAACTGTTTACAAAGAAATGATAATAAGATATAAGGATCAAAGATACTTATACTACATTCTACAGCCGGCCATACTTTGAAGGCCAGCTGTATACATGATCTAGACAACAACAAAATCAATAGAGTCAAAAGGCATATTGCATTTTAACTAGTGACTATGACATGCCATAGCTCACATCCTAATATATTACGAAAGGGATAAAAGTACATAAAGTAGAAAGTACAGACTCAAGACCTCAATGTATAGTTACCAAAAGCATGGACCTTTCACCAACTCATGTAAAGGTGGTGTCTAGTCAGAGTTGCAGGAGAAAGGTGGTCCAACTTTATGGTAAAAGTAAATCAGATAATAGCACGTGTTCAAAAGTATTCGGAAAAAAACTTTCTTTAAGAGTTGTCTTTAAAAGACTTTGTCTTTAAAGTTTCGGAAGACTTCAGTTTTGGCTTCGGAAGATATTGGTCTTGGCTTTGGAAGATTTCACACTTAGAATGTTTTCTAAGGAAGAGTGTGAAACTTTCGAAGCATTCTATTTTAGTACACTTTTGCATGCATGCAGGAGAGACTTTGGATGTTTTGGGTTGCATCAGCCTTATATGAAACCTTACAGCTTAGTATGGCTTTACCTGAACATATACTGATCAGGTGTGAGAAATACAAAATAGCAAATTCCTTATGGAAAATACATCACAATCTCTATGAAGGGAGTGACGAAATCAGGAGCATAAGGAAGGATACTATTCGCTCCCAATATGAAACATTTTATCATATTGAGGGAGAGTTAGTACTACAACAACTCCATAGGTTTATGCAATTGGTAACCGAGATGAACATTTTGGAATTAAGGTATACCAATTAGGAGTTAAACAAAAAAATGCTATACACTCTGCCTGAGAGTTGGAAGCAAACTGTCTCCATGTTCAAGAACACCCTTGATCTCAAAACCATTTGTAGAGATTATATGAAGAGGCTGATGCAACCCAAACACCTAAAGTCTCTTCTGCATGCTGCATAAGTACACTAAAGAAGAATACTTCGGAAGTTTCACACATACAACATAAATATTCTAAGTGTGAAATCTTCTGAAGCCAAGACCAATATCTTCTGAAGCCAAAGATGGAGTCTTCTGAAGCTTCAATAGACAAAGTCTTCCGAAGCCAACACTTGAAGACAGATTTCTTCTGAAGACTTTTAACAACATGCTTTATCTGATGTACTTTTCCATAAAGCTGGACCCCTTTCTGCTGCTGTAAAGTCACCAACTTACATGAGTTGGTGAAAAGGTCCATGCTTTTGGTAATTGTACATTGAGGTCTTGAGTCTGTAACTTTCTACTTCATGTACTTTATCCTTTTTTGTAATAGATAAGGATGTGAGCTATGGCATGTCATAGTCACTAGTCAAAAGGCAATCTGCCTTTTGACTCTACAATTGATTTTTTTTTGTGTCTATTCAATTGTATCCGGCTGGCCTTCAAAGTATGGCTGGTTGTATGATGTAGTATAAATATCTCATGTTCTCGTATCTTTCATGTATGCTTTGTAACACTTGTAATAGAACTTGAGAAAACAATATACTGCAATCTTGAAAACCATATACTTGTGTATCTTGTTCTCTTGTTCTGTCTCTTACTTACTTACTTGTGTTCTTAGTATCATCTATTATGGTTAATCCAATTTACTATTTGATTAAGTTTAATTTGTTCTCCTCTTTGTGTTGTTGTGTTGTTAGTGACCACCCTTCACCGGTCCTGCACCATTGGTTTAGATTCTTTGGTGGCTAAAGTAGAAGCTCTTGACATGGATGAAAACTCAAGAAACAAGAGTGTGAGAACATAGGTCACTCCTTATTAGTTTAAAGAAATGAAAAGTTTTGGATGTGCTTTTATGTCCAATAATGATAATGACAACTCTTGTACTGTGAGTGAGGATGAAATGGAAGTTAGTTTCTATGCATCAAAGCCTGCAAAAACATCCACTCAGAATAAGTCAACAAAAGAAAAGGGGAGATCTGTTCAAAAGAAAGATTCATCTGCATCAGCAAAGTCTTCCTCCAACAACAACCAAGCAGAGCTAATTACTGTGATTTTGGATTCATAAGAACAAAAAAGTTGCATTTGCAGCTTTCAGCTCAAGTTTTCAAGCTTATCTGGGCAGCACACTAACTGCTACTAACATCTGCTAGCAAGATTTGGAAGAACTTCATCTTGATGAAGTAGAGGAAATGGATCTTTAATGGCAAATGACGATAATAGCATATAGAGCCGAACAGTACCTGAGAAGAAAAAAAACTTAGTTGCAGTAGGTAAAACAACCAAAATTGATGTTGATAAGTCTATAATGAGATGTTACAAATGCAATCTCTAGACACTTCTCAAGAGAGTGCAATCAATACTAAAGAGACAAAATTAACAACATTAGCAACATTAGTCTCATCCGCATCAATCTCATCAATCAACAACATCTCAAAGATCCTTCAGACAACCTTAGCTAACCAACTCATCCCCACCAGCGATAAGCTCATCAGCAAGGCCTAGTAATTTAAAGAAACTGGGATGATAATTTTACAGATGGAACATGTGACTGGAGCATGTATAAGAAAGAGGTATTGGAAGAGAATCAAAATTTAATGACTAACATGGAGAACAAAGTTCCACCTATGGCTAGAGAGGTAAGAGATATACTGTGTTCATCATCATGTGTTGAGGAAGTTGAAAGATATAGAGTCCATGCTCAACAACTTGTAAATTTAGTTAAAGAAACAATGGTTTTAAATGAATCTCATTTAAGAGAACATAAATTATATCAAATCAAAATCAACTCTATTTAAAAATATTTAGATAAACTTCTTTCTGAAAACTATAATTTAAAAGCCCAAGTTGAGCATCTGACCACTTCCTTAACAAAATCCATGTCTGTTCATGCATCAACTGAAGTGAAACTTCAGAAGTTTCAAATGTCATCTCCGCAATATGAGAAATTATTAAATTCTCATATTGAATCAAAGAATAGGTATGGGTTGGGATACAAGGCTGTTACACCCCCTCTAAATGATAATTACACACCTTTACTCCTGACGATGACAAACACTTTGTCAAATTATTTTGAGCCATGCAACAACTTTGAAACAAAACTTAATCAATTGGTATATGAAAATGATTCTGAGATGAGTGAAACTAAGTCTTCTGAATCAAAACAAGTCCAACAAAATAACTCAGAATTTGACTATGATAAATGTGAGGACTTGGATGATTCTGTTGAACATATTGAGAAAAATGTGGATGAAAAGACTTTTGTTAAGAATGTCTCATTGAACAACTCATTCCCAAAGTTCTTGAAGAAACCAAGCTTCCTTATCCTCCTAAGCAAATAAATATGCTGAAAACAATCTGCAAAAGGATAGCTCAGCTGAATGAAGGGCTTCATGAGATTAACGAACAACAAAAATCAACTGGAGAAAGTGTGTAGCTTACATCTTTGAAAGATATAAAAATTACTTCCGCAGAATGAAAGAGGAAAATTGTTGATCAATCATCCGTTGTAGATCTCCAAAAGAAGAAAAATGCTGATTATTCTACTTCCGTAGCAGAACTCCAGAAGAAGAAAATTTGTGACCAATCCCCATCTGCAGTAGATATCCGAAAGAAGAAATCTACTGAATTAAAGAAAGATCAGCAAAAACTAAGGAAAGTCAATAAAAAAAGACTATGAATCCTAAGCAACAGAAGTAAGTTGCTATACAACAAGAACCATTTGATATCATGTCAGGGAATGGAAAGGATTCATCAACTGCAAAGTTTGAAAGAGAATTGGCAAAATAGAAAAAGAAGAAGAAAGTGAGTGCTGAGGAAAAAGATAAAGAAGAAATGTATTGCAAATGGGGTGATATGAAAAATCACAACACCGAAGATTGTTATTTCAGTAGCTATTACTCCATTTGCAATATGAACAATCACATGACCTCTAATTATTATATCAACAAACATTGTGCAATATGCAACAAAAATAATCATTCCACTCAAGAATGTTATTTCAACAAAAAGAACAAATATAAGAACACAAAGAAGAAACAATTTGAGAAGGATGAATCAAAATCTCAATCAAGTGATAATCTAGAAGATTCAAAGCCAAAGAAGCAGTAGTCAAAGCAAAAGCTACTAACACCAAAGAAGAAACCATTTGCTAATGATAATCAGTTGAAAAAGAAAGGAAAATCTCATCATCAACTCAAAAGACCTCACAAAAGGTGGATTTGACTGATAAGGAAGCAAATCCTGATAATACCTTCTTTGATTAATTTGAGAAGGGTACTCTAACACCATAATCAAAAGCAAAAGATGGTGAAACTTTCTTTAATTAGGGATCATCATCAAACTCAAAGCAACAACCTAACAAAGTAAAGATGAAAGAAGAAGGGCTAGAGAATCAAGAACAAAGTTCCATAAGCTCATATTCAATAGACTCATCCTCACCACAAACAAAACATAATGAATCAATTGAGTCTAAAATCAACACAAAAACATCAAGACTCATTCATGAGGGAGTAACAATTTTAGACACTAGTGGTAAACCCAAGACAATTAAAGCTTGGTTCCCTCATTCTATTTGATTTCTTTATGAATGTAGGAACAAGCTTGGAGAATTGATAACAAGTGGTATGTTGACAATGGCTGTTCTAGGCATATGATAGGAAACTGTTCTTTACTCCATGATTTTAAACATAAAAATGCCTCCTATGTGGCATTTGGTGGGGATAAGAAGGGAGGAAAATTGTTGGTGAAGGTATGGTAACTAATGTGTGCTAAAGATTGAGAAAGTAAATTATTGTAAAAATTTGCAATATAATTTACTGAGTGTGTCTCAAATTTGTGATCAAATTCTACCACTTTATTTGATAACACTAACTGTTACATTCTTAAGCCAGGCTTTCCCATTATAGAATATCGGATCCTTCTTAAAGCATCAAGAAAAGGTACCATTTATGTTTTGCATATGAATAATACTACACTCACCAGCAATGAAACATATATGTTGACTAAGTCATCTAAAGACGAATCTCATTTATGGCATAGAAGGATTATTCATTCCAACATGAAGAACATGAACAAATTGGTGAAAAATGACCTAGTCATTGGATTACCAAAGAAAGAATTTTATTGCTCCAATCGTTGTTCATCCTGTCATAAAGGAAAACAACATAGAGTGTCACATAAATCCTAAGCAATCAACACTAATTCAACACCACTCAAATTGTTTCACATGGTTCTATGTAAGGATCTATGATCTAGTTTGACCAATTAGGTTATGATTTGTAGCGGAATAGTACTAGAATTAGACGAAATTTAAGCAAGAATAAGATGAATATCCAATCAAACAGTGACGGTTATAGAGAGAGAAAGTTTTTTGCAAAACATAATATTTTCATTCATTCATAAGCTTCGGCAATTTACAAATTAGGTCAACATTCCTTTTATAAAGGAATGTGACGTCAGCAGATGTCACCTGATAGTGACATCTAACAGATTATACAAACAACTGAAAATAACTGAAAACTATTGAAGATGTCCACAACAGCTGAGGACATCTTACAATAAACGCTTAAGTACCAGCTAATTCTATAACTACTACATCTGAAGTGTAAGAACTTCAGATGTGTTACATTATACTAAACTACTGATTACAAACTACTAAAAAAGTAAAGACAACTACTGAAAAAGTAAAGACAACTACTGAAAGTAAACCATCACAACTACTGAAGAGAACTTCTTCAGCTGTTATGACAACTTCTGAAAACTTTGTCTTCAGACTTTGTCTTCAGCTTT